>CATIWM010094043.1:0-10852 GCA_949671775.1 Mallotus repandus | reverse complement strand
TGTAATGCACAAAACAATTGAAAGAATTATCAGTAGTGATGAAATCACTATTGAAGACTTTGATAAATGTATTAATGATTTCAAGCTCACAAATTACCATAAAGACCAAGTCTATAAAACCCCTAGGTTAAATCTCTTTTAGTCTGATTATTCAATTAGAACTTAAGAGAGAGATGTCCAGCTGACTAAAGCTAAACATGAGATAAAGCTTGAAAATTATTTGGTAAAATTCTTGGGGCTTTGAAAGATCCTAAGGTTTATAAAACCAGTTATTTTGGAAAATGATTTTGCATTCTGATATAAGGATCTTTATTATAAAAACCATCTTCAATTGTCAAAATATTTTAAATATTGGCTTTTAGTAGAAAACTTGAAGCTTTAACATTAGATTGTGATAAAATGATTAGCAAGCTACTTTGGGTAGCCACAAGATTTAAATCACTTTAAGAAAGGGTTTTTGAAGGGGAATATTCTCCTTTCTCTATTTTTAAAACTAGTTGAGAAGCTTTATTTGAGGGCTCTGGAAGGCCTAGAATACCTAGTTTTTCAACAGAAAGAGGTTGTCAAACTTTAGCAAGGTCAGCTTTATTAGAATCAATTTTTTCTTTATCTTTCTTTTTATGAACCATCTTTATTTGTTTTGTAAAAATTCTTTAGAAAATCTGGCAAAGAATTATTGTTTCCTTTAATAAATTATATATCAAAATCAAAGATACTCAAAATAGCTTGCCGTCTAGCAAAAATTTGTTTTGATGCAATATTTTCAACATCTTTTTGGGTAAATTCTCTGGATAGTACCAAAACTTTGCACTCGATTACAAAATGGTACTATTACTTCAATTTGTATCTTTTCGATTCCAAAACATCGATTGTAGTTGCACTGGTAAGTCCCAAACACATAATCAGGCCAAATTTGATGACGTGACATTAGGAAAAAGCATTGATAGATCGCGATGAGATAGCAGTGGCCTAGCATGGGGCAATGACGATGGACTGCTGATCGTTGATGGCTTGACCAGCGATCTCCAGCAATGGGATAACAGGTTGCAGTAGCCTATTCACGATCTGTAGATTATGATTTTTCGATGAGCTGCTGCGGTTTCGGCAAGGAAATGATGTTGGGCACCGAATCTCCAGTTGCCACATCATCAACTTTGGCCTAATTGTGTGTTTGGGACTTCCCGGTGCAACTAAAATTGATGTTTTGGTATCAAAAAGATACAAATTGAAGTAATGGTACCATTTTGTAATTGAGTGCAAAGTTTTGATACTATCCATAGAATTTACCCATCTTTTTGCGAAATTTCTTTAGCAGATTTCCAATCAACACTAGGTAAAAATTTTGATTTAGCAAATCAAATTGAAACTTTGTAATGCATAAAACTATGGAAAGAATTTCTTTTTGAATGGTGGAGTAGTTTCTTTGTGTGTCATTCCAATGGCCTAAAGTGTACTGTACTACTACTTACCGCCCATTTTGAATTTGCTTTAAAATGCCACCATATCCTAAGTCACTAGCATCTGTCTCTACAACTTTAGGAAGACTGAGATTAGCTAGGTGAAGGCATGGGATTTCAACTATATGTTTCTTTATCTGCTGGATAACTTTTGTATGATCTTCTAGCCAGGGAACAGGGTGCTTCTTTAGCCTATCATGGAGGGGCTTACCAATCCTATTGATATTTGGGCAAAAATCTAAAACATAATTGAGACTGCCTAAAAATCTCTGTAACTGGGTTTTATCGAGGATTTTATCGGGGAACTTGTTGGCAAATTCTAAGGATCTCTCTATAGAGACAATTGTACCATAACATATATAATGTCCTAAGAATCTGACTTTTGTTTGGAAAAGGGATATTTTCTTAGTAGAGACAGCAAGACCGCTAGCTTTAACAATATAAAGAAAAATCTTTAAATGCTTGAAATGTTGTTCAATTGAATTTAAAAAAATGAGCACATCATCAATATAAACAATGCATAATTTAGAATAAGGGTTTTAAGTATCATTCATTATTCTTTGTAATTCTGATGGTGCATTTTTCAAACCAAATGGCATTGGATTGTGAAAGAGAATGCCCAAGGAATCCATACTTCTGAAGCCATGCTGTTATTACAGATTTTGATAACTTTTTTGGAATTTTGTATGAATTCCACCACTTTACCTTAAATTTTCTTTGGAGAATTACCATTCCATTATTGAAATAGTAATCAATATACCATTGGGAAACCCAAGGAACAAACAATTTTGAACAATAGAGGCGTAACAAAGAAAACTTTTCTCAGGGAAGAAGGTTTATAATGTGTTTTAAAGATTTCAAAACCATTATGGATATCTGGAGCAAGGATATCAAGGATTGGGCCATAGTTATTCCACAATCTAGTAAACCATGCAAGGAATTTTGAGATAACAGCATGATCATTGAGGAAAAATAACTACGAGTGGGTTTTGTTATTGTTTTGGATGAGGAAGGTGTTAAACCATGCCTCTTCATAATCCTAATAGGAAAATAAGCAAAAAAAGTCTCATTTTGTTTTGAAATTTAAGGGGAAAGCTTTTGTTTTGAACAGTTCATGTCCCTACTTTGAGGGGTGGTTAATGAAGAACCATGTTCCCTGGATAGAAGATTATACAAAAGTTGTCTAGCAGATAAAGAAACATATAGTTGAAATCTGATGCCTTCACCTAGCTGATCCTATTCTCCCTAAAGTTGTAAAGATAAATTTTAGTGACTTAGGATATAGTGGCATTTCCTTGCACAGAAATCATATGCCAATGCTCTCCTTGCAGTAGCTAAAAAGAACAAGATTATTTCAGTATCATGCATCAGCTGATGCAATCTAGGACTACTTCTTCTACTACCTCCAACATGTCTGAAGAATTCAAACCTTTAATGGACTTGGGTAATGATAATGAAGATGATTGCTTTGGAATTTTCCCTTCTATTAAGCCCACAGGCTTATAATTCTTGTTTAAAGCCTTGTATCGGTTAAGGTTTTCTTTTTATAGCCCGGTAGGTTAAAAATCCTTTTGGACAGACCATGAAAAAGTTAGGGTATATGTTAAGAACCTCTAAGGAATAGAACCACGAACCCTAATGATTATGAACCCGTGAATTACTATCTTAGAAACCTAAGAACAAATTGAATTTCAGAAACCTAGGAATCGCTTAAATCATATTATAAGTTTGGTTGATCAAGATTAGAACCTAAAGAAAACTAAGTTCTTTAAACCCTAACCCTTAACACGCCACAAGGATAGATTAATTCCTTGATAAGTGGTTTATGCATTCAATAAGAATTCAAGAATTCAAGGAAATATGCAAAGGGACCAAAACTATTTTTATTAAAATCCAATCTGATTAAAAATGTACCATAAGGGGTGTTTTTATAACATCCTAACATAAGAAACCCTAATGAAACTATTAAACCTAGCTGCCATATAAGCATAATAACAAATAACATAGTTTTGGGCTTAAATAAAAGATTTTAGCCCATATTATTCCTCATGTATTTGGACTTGCAAAACATTAAACAAAGCCCATTCAGTTGTGTCTTCACTTGGGCCAAACCAAGCATAATCAATTGAACTTCCTTTATTAGCCCAATCTTACATATAGCCAATTAAGGCTTTTTGTAGCTTATTGGACCTTGACCTTGTAATTGGGCCTTGTGGTATGCTTAATGGATCCTTAGCTTTAACTTTGGTTTTATTGTTGTCCTCTCCATCAAGCCCATCCTTAGCTTTATCTCTGGAAATGCCACCACCATCTTCAAGCTTGTTCACATCCATATCATTCCCTCCTTCTTTAAGAGGATTCGTCCTCGAACAAAGCTCATGACCTACATCAAAAGGAGTTAAATCAGCAACATTAAATGTACCACTCATATTATACTCACATTTCAAATCAATCTTGTAGGCGTTATCATTGATCCTCTCAAGGACTTGAAATGGCTCTGCCTTTCAAGTCATCCTCATGTACATGACATTTGGGGACTATTCGGATAGCCATCAAGAAAATTTGACTTTTTTGTCAAACATTCCCCTCTTGCTTCAACGTAAATCCCACTTCAATCTATCACTTCATATGTTTAGGGCCAAGAGTTCCATTTTCAAGACCTAGTAAGAATATTCTTGCTAACGTCAAAAGTCATTGATAGAGGATAATTATAATGAGGATAGCTACAAATATTCCTCTGGCAGACAAGATTTGAAAGCCAACCTACCATCTCATATGGCTCTGCCTTTCACATAAGTCTTGTGCATTTACAGTATCACTCTACTCTCCTTCCAACCTCTATTTAAAGAAGCCTCGTTCTCCTTCTTCAACAGAACACAATTGAAATAGAAAGATCCTAGTTCTTATCCAGATTTCTTTAACTCCCACTTTATATGCTTTTGGAGTTTCAAATCTTGATAGATTTTAAGGCCTTCTTTCTGTGTAGTACTGATTAGTTCACCATAAGTAAGTTGGTCATAAGGGATGAAATGTGTGCCAAAGGATTGCCTAATGGTATTTCTAACTCTTTCCCCTAGAAGGGTTGGAAGACCTACAAGGAATTTCTCCTTCCAGAAAGGCTGCTTAGAATCTTCTCTAAGCATAACCCTAGTAAGGAAAGTTGACCTATACCATTAGAAGTCACTAAGCTTTTTACATCTAAGGTTTGATAACACATCACCATTTTTATCTTTTAGATGTGAAGAATCTCATATGAAATGTAATGTTATGGTAAATATCAAGGTAGACACTGCATCTTGAATAGGGTTTCCTAAAGAATCGAGGATGGGTAGACCTTCATCATCAGTCTGGTAACATACAGGATATATGTTTGTTGTTGGATTATGAGATGATAATCCTATAATCCTTTTAAAGACTAGAGAAACTTGTTATGATAAGTTCAGCTACAAACCTATCAGAGGTTCTTATTTAGGTTTTATAAGCATTGAAGGTCATAGTCATTTGTTGTAGGGAATTCAGGATTTGATATTCCATCATCCCATTAATGTTCCATTCATAAACAGAACTGGCACTAAATTTTGGATGGACTAGAACGCTGGGTTGATCTCATATTTCTAGTTTTGGTGACATATTCTGGATATATCTTGTATGGTAAGTTTGGACATTTGGCTAATGAAGTTTCTAAGGGTTTCTTGCCAAGTTTCTTTCTATTCAAAATGGCAGTAAGATCATACATACCGGTACTGGTAGAGGGTAACTCAGTAGTTTTGGGTTCAGGATCCTTTTCTAGAGATAACCTAAGTTGTTCTAGATATTTCTTCTACACATCAGGATCATTGATATGTTAAATGACATCTAGAAGCAGTGTCTAATTTTTAATGAGTATGTGTTAACTGTTTTTCTTTAAAACTTTAATCAGACTCAGATTCTGAAGAGGAGGTAGTTCCTACTTCATTAATCTGGGGATATAGTATCATGTACGGTAAGAATTCTGATGGTGCATTTTTCAAACCAAATGGCATAACATTCCACTCATATTGCCCGAAAGGGACTGTAAAAGTGGCTTATACTGATGTCTTTCATCAATTTGTATGTGCCAAAATTCTAATTTTATATCAAATTTTGAAAGTACAAATGCAAAATGAAGCTTTTACAAAAGATCTTTTTTATTTGGAATTGGATACCTTATCTAGTTTAGACTTTTATTCAAAGGTTTGTAATTAATTACAAGCCTCGGTGTACCTTTTTTTATTTTAGAAGCTTTATTGACATAGAAAGCTGCACAACTCCAAGGAGACCTCGATTTAGAGATTAATCCTTTGGATTCCAAATCCTTAATTTCTTTCCTACAATGTTGTTCTAATTCAACATTCATCTGAATTGGTCTAGCTTTATTAGGAATATTTCTCTCATCAAATATAGACTGATAAGGTAAGTCAACAATATGTTATTTCCATTTCCAAAAGCATTTGCTAAATCAGAACAAACTTCTTTAATGACAATTTCTTGAAATTCATAAATTCTCTTTTTTATCAAATCTGACTTTAACTGTTATTCAATTTTTTGAAAATGAACATTTTACTTTAAATCATGCAAATTTGTTTCTTTACCTTGAATCAAAGCATTTATCTCATTTTTGTAAATACAATGAGCTTTAACAAAATTGAGGTATTGAGTTTTTGGTTTTTCTAAAAAAGGAAAAGAGATATGCTCTTTATCATCTTTAAAATCAATTGAGTTTTATGTGACCAGATAGGGAGTTATCAAATTAATGAATGGTGTCCATATAATCACTGTATAACTGATATAAAAAAACCAGAAGAAAAGAAATTTTCAATAGAAATCCGTTATTTAAAATTCTAGCCTTTGTTTTTCCTTCAATTTGCTTTTTTGAACTATTTGCAGAGGAAAGCTTTTCATTGGTTTGTTCTTGAAAATGTTTTGGTACAATATTAGGTTTTATGCAACTTAAGTCAGCTCATGTGTCAGACAGAATAATAGTATCAAGTTGAAAGTCTTTATTAAACACAAGAGTGACTTTAACAACATATTTTCTAAAGGTGATTTGTGTCAATGCACAAAGAAAATCATCAGGGACTTTATCCATGTATTCTAAAGATTTGGGCTCTAAACTCTTTGTTTCATCACTATTACTAGACTCTTCAGCTAGTTTGGTGATAGGAAATTGAATCATATCAGAATCCTTTTGTTGTTTATCCTTTAACTACTTTAATTCAGACTTTATGGTATTGATTTCAGACTAGAGTACCTAGGTATCTCCTAAGGGTTTCTTGCCAAGTTTCTTTCTATTCAGAATCATAGTAAGATTATACATACCAGTACTAGTAGAGGGTAACACAATGGTTTTGGTTCAAGTTCCTTTTCTAGAGATAACCTAAGTTGTTCTTGATAATTCTTCTACACATCAGGATCATTAATATACTGGATGACATCTAGAATCAGTGTGTATTCTTTAGTGAGCATGTTCAGCTATTTTTCTTTAAAACTTGAATCAAACCAGATTTTGAAGAGGAGGTAGTTCCTATTTCAGGATAAATGTATTGACAATTTCAAGCTCACAGATTACCATAAAGACCATGTCTATAAAACTCCTAGGTTAAATCTCTTTAAGTCTGATTATAAGATTAGAACTGAAGAGAGAGATGTCCAGTTGACTAAAGCTAAAAATGAGATAAAGCTAAAGGTTTTCGTTATATTCATATAGGACTTGTCCAAGTTTGGATAAAGCCCTTAAACAGAGAAGATCTGTTTTGTAATTCTAGAAAACTGTTCCTGGAATACATTATCTTCAGATTGGGATTCAAACACTTTATCAAGGACACTAATATTTTGGTTAACAAACTGCGATGTGTCAGGTGCTATAGGATTAGTAGATGAGGATGGACCTAATATACTAAGTTGTTCTCTTACAGCATCTAAGAAATCATATTTATTACTCTTGATTTCCTGTTGAGCACTGCCAGAGATCTGGTAAAGTTTAAACATGGGGTTCTTTAATTTTTTGTTAGCTATTCTTGAGGATTCTACAGGTTTCTAGTGATGACCTTCTATCCTGCAAAGCTGTTTACCTAAGTTGTTAAGATGGGCATTGGTGAAATTGTTATGAGATACTATATTCTTTAGATTTTGGGAATCACTATCCTAAGGCTTCTTGTAAGGACAAGCATCTATGGTCTCATCTCCTATAGGAATTTTGATTAACCTAAGAGGAGGAGGATGATAAGACTTTATACTTTGACCATTGGCTATTTCCCAAACTGCTACTTTCTTTCCGATGGTAATAGGATTTAAAACTTTAAAAGGGTTAGAAATATTGTTTTCTGATGCATAGATTTCAAACCATTCAAAAAATGATATATTGACTTTATTTTCTTGCACAAAATCATAAAATTTACTTTAAATTTCTTTTCTCTTTTCCAAAAAATGTGTGAAGAACCAAGTTGTTTTTTCTGAATTGTGAGATGCATAAAAATCTTGATGCAAGAAAGCTTTATCAGGAGTAAACTCCTTCTCTATAACATTTAACTCATGGGCTATATTTTCTATTATTGCCGAAGCGGTTGGAGAAGCTGGAGGAGAGGGAGACTTTATATATGTTTGGGGTTCTCTCTGTGTGTGTGTATATATATATATATTCACTCTTAAGTTTTCCGTAATTATCTGTTTGATACATTCATTTCTATTATTGTTTTACAACATTTGAAGTTTGTTGTGGAATTATTTTATTGTTAAATTTATGGTTTTCAATTCTAACTTATACAATGTCACAATGGATAAATATGTGATTTTAAATGTTTTTAAACATATAAAATACTAAAAATAAGCTCTAAGTTAATGAAAATAAAGTCATGGATTAAAATAAAAATTAACAATATATTTCTTTTAATTATATTATATTATCCAACTAAATAACATCTAAATCTTTTGTATTTATACTTCTGTACTTTTTTTATAAAATGTGAATTTCATATATTGTATGGGTTAAATAGGTTTAAAAATTAAATTGAAAATAATAAAAATTTAATGATATCAAAGGTTAATCATGTGAAGAGTTTAGGGGTAAAACTATGCATTTGGCCGAGGTTTTATTGCAGAGCAGTATTTTTAGTCTTATAACATATATCATTCTTTCAATTAAATCCTATAAGAAATTTTTTATTACAATAGAGTTTTTTAAGTTTTAAAAAGTATTTTTCTTAGTTTTATTTATTAGTCAAATCAATTTTCATGAGTCAATCATTAAAATTATATATATATTTTTTACGTTTCAATCATAAAACTTAAAAAATATTTGTATATTCTAAGTAAATAAATGTTTTATTTATAATTCATTTTATCATTTTATTTTCGTAATAACTATATTGCTCATTAAACTGATATAAAAATAATAGAAATAATTTTTTAATGTATTAAATGTAATAATAGTGACAAATAAAATTAATTAAATATTTTAAAATTATTTTTAAAAATATATAATTTGAATTAATATATTATATATGAAGTAATATTTTTATATTTATTTAAATTCAATTAGTTTTTTTAACATTATAATTTGTTTTGAATTTCAAATAATTTTTCAACTCAATTATATTTGAATTAATTTTTTCTATAAATATATTTTTAAATTAGGCTATTTTACAATAAATATTTCAACATTCAGAATTAGTTGGCATATTTCTGTAATTAATAATTTTATTTATTATTATAAATAAGATAAAATAGAAAACTAATTATATTTATCTTACATTAAATATATTTTACACTAAAAAATAAAACTAGAAATTAAAAAAATATGTTCACTTATTTGATTACTTAAATATGTGTTGTAAAAATTTGTCTATTTTGAAATTCTATAAATTTTAAAACTTATGTAAAATCTAATGCAAATTATAATATTAACAAAATTAGTGAGTTTTATCCATACAAAAATATTTGTTCATTTATGTTATATTAATTAAAATTATGTATTTAAAAATGATTAAAAGTATTTAATTGACTTTACTTATCATTGTTAATAAAACTAATAATTTAAGAACAAATTATCTCTTATTTTTAGTTTTTTAATATTTTTTTGGTGAATTATATAGTTATTAGGGAAGTTAAATAATAGAAAAATAAATAAAGATAAAAACTATTTATTTAAAATATAAAAAATAATTTTTTAAAAGTTTTAAAATTAAAATGTAAAAAATTAATTTAAGTGTTGACTAATGGATAAAATTAATGTAAATATTTTTTAAAAAATTTATAGAATTTGATTGTAAAAAAATTGTAAGCTTTAATTAAAAATGATACAAGTTATGAGACTAAAATGTTATTATTTCTTATTACATAAAAGGAAAAGGTATAAAAATAATCATTATGTTGTTTCTTAATCTCACATTCGTAACTAATATTTTTCAAAGTACCAATATATTATTATCATTTTAAAAATCATATATTTAAGTTTTCTTATAAACAATATTTATTGTTTTCCATTAATGAGATCCGCTATTACTGACATGCAAAAAAAATTAGATTAAGGTACATTTTCATCCTAACCTTTATAATACGGAATAAAGTTATCCCTAAAAAAATTTAAAAATATTTTAACACAAAAATGTTTCAAAAAATTTCAAATAACTATTTCTTATTTTATGGACTTTAGGATCTAGTAATATTAATACGATATTAATCCCATGTTTGGTTCAATTCCATTAAAAAATTTATTTAATTTTCAAATGAATTTTAAGTATAATTTATTTATAAATAAATTTTAATTTTATTTAAACTAAACGTATTTCATTTATAAGAATTGATTTAATTTCAAACAATTCCATAAAATTAAAAAATTGGAATTTTAAATGAATTTTACAAAATTTTCATTTAAATCAAACATATTGTAAGCACCCAATTTCAGGATAATTAGAGCATGGATGCGACAGAGGACCCGGTGATGAAAATAGATTGTGAAATTATATTTATTGGATTTAATTTATTGGTTTTAAACTAAATTGTAAATTATTTTTAGGAACTATTATTTTTATTTTAATTATTGTTATTATTAATTTTTTTATATTTAAAATAGATTTAAAAAAAATTCAAAAAAAAAAGGTGAGGCCCATTCATTGCTAATTCATGTCAAGATGGCCATATGGCCATCTTACGTTTTATTTCAGATTTTTTTTTTTAAGATTTGGAAATACAGATTTCCAGTAGGAAATAGGCCTTTTTCGATTTTATTTTTTACAAATTTTTTTATTTTTATTTATTTACTTATTTGGTAGTTATCTATAGATTTTGATTAATTTTTATTTGATAAATACATTTGTTTTATTTGATAAATAAAGTGATAAATATATATTTTTTTATAGATAAATAATTAAAATAAAATT
>CATIWM010094039.1:0-12545 GCA_949671775.1 Mallotus repandus | reverse complement strand
ACCTATTTTGTGAAGTAGTCGATTGCTACTAGGATCAACATGTGTTTGTTCGAGGCTATTGGGTGAATTTCTCTGATTATGTCTAACCCCCATCCTAAGATAGGCCATGAAGAAGAGATAGAGTGCAACTCTATTGGAGGAAGATGGTTGATGTCCTCGTGAATTTGGTACTTGTGGCACCTTCTTACGAATTTGATGCAGTCTTCCATCATCGTCATCCAAAAGAACCCTTGCCTCAGTAACTTCTTAGCTAGAATGGTGCCATTCATGTGTGGACCACAAACACCCTCGTGTACTTCTTCCATTACTCTAGCAGCTTCTGTCTTATCCAGACATCTGAGTTGTATCCCATCTAAAGTTCTTCTGTATAATACACCCTGATGTGATGTGAATTTTGATGCCAATTGCTGGATGACTGCCTTGTCTTTTTCGACTGCCTTCTCAGGGTAAATTCTCTTTGTGAGGTATTGCTATATATCGTAGAACTAAGGCTTATTGTCTGCTTTTATTTCTGCTATTCTGAGGCATTTATGGCTAAGTTGCTCTAATTTGAGTAGGATTAGAGGCTTCATGGGCATTTTGGTCGGTCATTCCCATACTAATGCTAAAGAAGTGAGTGTGTCAGCCATTTGGTTGTGGCTTCTAGGAAGATGGATGAATTTGCATTTTTAGAAAGATAAGGCGAGTTGCTGTAGGTGGCTTAGATACGGCCTCAAGTATTATTCTTTTAGTTCCTATTCTTCTGTTGCCTGATTGATTACCAACATGGAATCCCTAAATATTTCAACTTCTGTCACTCCTAGAGCTATCAAAGCTTCCATGCCAAGTGCACATGCTTCATATTCTGCCTCATTGTTCATAACTCTGAATGCTAGCTTCTTAGGAATTGGCACCACTTTATCTTCTAGTGTTAGGAGTATGATCCCGACTCCTGCTCTGAATTGGTTGATAGCTTCGTCAAAGTACATTCGCCATCCCTGCACCTCGATGACTGTGCTAAGGTCATCTGGGAAGTCTAGTTGAATTTCTTTTGAATCTGGAATCGATTTAGGGCTAGGAATTCAGCGACCGCTCTCCCTTTCACTGTCTTCTTAGTCAGATACTGCACATTAAATTTTGTGAGTAGAACGAACAACTTGGTGAGTTTTCCCACTAGGGACGGAGCTTCATAGAGATGCTTCATAGGATCCATTTTAGACACAGCTTGAATCTTGTGTGATTGAAAGTAGTGTATGAGCTTCTTCATTGCCCATGCCATTGCTTGACATATATGTTTGAGTTGATTATACTTTTCCTTATAAGGCAGGATTTTCTTGCTCAAGTAGTATGCTGCATGTTCTGCTTTCCCTTCTCGCTCTTGGGCTAGCATTGCACCGATTGCATTCCCTTTAATGGCTAGGTACAAGGTTAATGGAAATCCAGACTTAGGTGGTTTCAGAATTGGTGGATTGGCTAAGTATTTTCTAATTTTTTCAAATGCTAGCTAACACTATTTGTTCCATACGATTGGCTGATCTTTTCTAAGTAGCTTGAAAATGGGCTCGCAAACTGCCATTAACTTGGCAATGAATCGGCCTATGAACTGTAGCTTCCCTAGAAACTTTCTGATTTCTTTGTTTGTTTTTGGCACTGGCATTTCTCTGATTGCTTTTGCTTTATCTAGATCCACTTTGATCTCATCCTGACTAACGATGTATCCCAGCATCTTACTTGAAGTCACCCCGAATATGTACTTTTTGGGATTAAGCCTGAGGTTGTATTTTTCAACCTTCTGAGGAATTTCTTGAGAGCAGCTAGGTGCCCTTTTATGGTTTCTGACTTAACCATCATGCCATCTACATACACCTCTACTTCTTTGTGTATCATGTCGTGAAACATAGCTGTTGCCATTCTTTGGTAGGTTGCACCTGCATTTTTCAGGCCAAAAGGCATTACCTTGCAGCCGTAAGTACCCCATTCTGTTATGAAGGACATCTTTGCTTTGTTGATAATGGCCATCAAAATCTAATTGTATCCAGAAAATCCATCCATTAAGGAATACAGTGCGTAGGAGGCAGCGTTGTCTATCAACACATCTATATAAGGCAAAGGGAAGTCATCCTTCAGGCATGCTTTTTTTTGATATCTATAGTCAACGCAGATTCTGACCTTTCCGTCGTTCTTTGGCACTGGCAGGACATTTTCTAACCACTCTAGATAGTCTACCACCTCTAGGAACTCAGCCTCGATCTGCTTTTTGATGTCTTCTTTTACCAATTGGGCCCATTTTGGTCTGAGTCTTCTCAGCTTCTGTTTTACTGGTTTACACCCTTCTTTGGTGGGAATGTAGTGTTGAGTGATATCTCTGTCAATGTCGGGCATATCTTCATATGTCCAAGCAAATACTTCTGAATATTTTATTAATATTTTTTCAATTTCTCTCCATTCATCAGGGGTAACATCTTTCAAAATATGCAAAATGTGTGGTTCATTTTCTGTGCCAAAGTTAAATGGTTCAATGCATGTGGAATGAATGTCAAATATGTAAGTATTCTAATCAATGCATTGCACACTACCATCAAAAAGGACATCGAACAAGTAAGCAAAATTTGATTTAATTGCATTAACTATAGAGTTCATTACATAATCAGTTTCAAATAAAGGAAAAGCAAAGGCTAAAGTTTTCTAGATTAACAAGTGATTCTGTCTGTGGATCATCCACTACTTGTAGGTCTTGTCAGTAAGATTGTCCCAATCACTAATGGTAAAGTGATGAATGATTCTCTTTTTCCATGTTGTTTTGAAATGGTCGATGAATTTTTGAGATAATCTTCCTCTTGAGAAGTCTGCAGGCCTAGATGGCACGTGCTGCTTTACCCCATACTGTCTTGTTACCAATGCCGGGTAGTAGTGGGTGCACGATTTGAATCCTTAGATTATTACGCAATTCACATATGTGCATAAGGTCACATGCTCCAATCTCCACCAAGGGCATCTCCAGGTTATCTATTCTTCTAGGGCATTTTTCATACTCTCGATCCATTGCTCGACCGAGATATATGTTGAGCAACCATTGATATCTTTGATATGTCTTTCTTGGTGGTTTCTCAGTTGGTATTTCATCCAATTACCAGCAAGTTTTTCCAAAAGGCTTAGCTTCTTTTGTAGCCAAATTTGAAGCAACAGGGGACTTCCAGTGAAGCTTGAATACTTTCCAGTTCTGTAATCATCCAGGCCTTGAATGGTTTCTGCTAAGATAAGTGGGAAGGGAGTCATTCCGCATTCTATGCCTTCGATCACTTGGAGTATCTTGCAATCTCCCAATTCGTCGTGTGACACTGTGAAGTATTGAATGAAGAGGTAGCAATTGAGAAGTCATGCCCATGGTAGGCTTCCTGATTCCTTTATTATACAGGCCTTCAAGGGTTGTAGGGAAATTAGTCGTTTGTCTGTAGTAACTAACCCATCAAGCTTTTATGGGCTTAGGTCAAAGAGTGGTGATCTAAGTCTGGGATATTTTATATCTTGGTCAATGAAGATTGCCTCTTCGGCTTTGGTAGGGGTATGCCCTGCAATGGCACTAAATTCCTTCTATAACAGGCATAGCTCTATAGTGTTGAACCGGAACACATGCTGGTATGGATCCTAGAATGACATTGTTGCATGTAGGAGGTCGTGGTCAAGGCGTACATGTTGGAAAGTTTTGTTGCATAGCATTCTATAGGATTATAGGCTTTTCCATTCAACCTTGTCAAGGTTGTGTAGGAAATTTCTAGTGAGACTTGTTTGGGCTTGTAGGTTTCCAACCATGGTGCCATCTTTGAGAAGGCTTTGAATCGTTACTTTCATTTTCCTATAATTCTGGTAAGAAGACTCTGGCTCATGGTCACTCATATTGAGATCTTGTTTGCTACACATTATTAAGATAGAATAAACAAATGACGAATGATGCACGCATGAGATGTACATGCAAAAGAATATGATTAGGATGTATGCATGACGTGCTCATGCATAGTCTAATTATTATGGATGCAGATGGCTGCAAAAAGACATGGTTAGTATATGTTGTCCATATGTATGTCATGTATGCATGATTATGTAAGAGATTGTTATCTATTCTTGCACAAGGAACAAACCAATCATAAGCAAGCTCTTACTCCCAACCTTATTACTCCACGAGGTTATTGAATTCTCTTTCCTAGGTGGGTTTTGACCCAATAGTCTGCAGGGGACTATGGTTCCGCTCTCAGACTAGGCTATTTCAATTTGTATTGATAAGAATCAAGAGGTAAACTAAGGAATGATGCTTAAATGCACTCAAGGTAAGTGTATAATATCAATGTGAGGACCAGTTGTTGGGTAACAAATGGCGTCTATAGTCCTTACACGCCCGCAAGTGTAGGGCCTATAGTTAACAAGAGGGTCAATAAGAGGGGTCCATTTTCATGTCCCCACATCGATATTCGATACATTTACCAAGAGGCATGGAAGTATTGTTCTAGAGTTTACGATTTGATTCTTTCAATGCAAATGCCCCTAATCTAGTCAAAATCCTGACCCATCTAATTGATCTGATAAGGACAAATGGATGAGTTTGTAGGTTCCATCATCGAAAGATGTCATTGTTTGCCAGTTCTCACAGGCTATTCATACTGAGGTGGGTGATTCTTATCATTCGTTGCACATCGGGTTTATGCAAGGTAAACAAGGATCACACAGTCTAAGTGTGAGCAGTCTATGAGAACAGATGTAATGATGTTAATCGATGATGGAAACTAGAAGTGTCATAGCATTTGTGAATGTCAGGTCAAACGGACAGCAACATGGCTAGCATGCAAAGCTTGGTGGGATCCTAGTTGAGATTTCTATTGGTTTATTTACATGGGCTGAGTCGAGGGTATAAGATTAAGGGCTCCTTTAGTGAGAATGCCCCCCTTGACTAGGGTTACGAACTCCGGTCAGTGAGTCTAGCATTCTTTTGATAACTTGGGTCGCCCCCCTTAAGGACTTAGGTCACAGACTCTGGTCAGATGAGTTCGGTGAAACCATGAGTAAAGGCTAAAGGTGACAAATCTGAATTGGTCACCCTATGGCTCATGTGGAACCATAATGGATCACTTTTTGTCATTGTCGGCTGATAGGGACCAAGGGTGCACGTGTGATTATATAGTGCAGATGCAGTGGTAAAGGGCTCCATATGATTGAGTACTAAGTAATGAGAAATTGTCACATCCATACCCTAATTATAGGTACAATTGCATTCATGATACATTGCATTTACATAGATGTTGATAGAATTTAAGTATAAGCTAGTATTTGTAGTTAAGTTAGTGTATCGGGTTAACCGTGATTTGTACTCGATCAAAGAGTGAGAATTTTAGAATTTGAATGTCACTCAAAATGAGTAAAATTTTGAGAATAAAAGGGATTTGGAATAAAAATGAAGTAAAAGATGATAATTAAAAATTTTAGAATGATTTGGACTCAATTGCAACAAATAATCGTGCTAAAATGCATAATTGAAAGCTTGAGGTTCCATAGCTTACAAAGTCATTTCATTAAGGGCTTTAGTGAATATTTTATAGCAAATCTATCCAAAATGGGTATGGATTCTTCTTCAGGTCGTGGCTGGTTGAATTCATATGTATATGTTTAAGAATAAAGAGAATAACTAACACTTCCTTAGAAAAAGAAAAGAAAAGAGGGGAAAACATAGCTGATTTGATTCTCCTTATAGAAGCTGGTTCTTCCAAGTCAATTTTGAAGATCTAAATCAATTTTAGGCCATTAATCAGCTTCCTTAAAGTTGCTTTAATTCAATTGGTAAGTAATTTTGGTGATTTGTTTGTTTTCAGTTAGGGTTCATAATATGCTGTTCTTTGGTTTTAGAGGTCTGGTTTGTCAGTATCATTATTTTGATGATATCTTGAGTTAAAAAGCTCAAAATTTAGTGTTATTTGATTATTTGGAAACTTAAACGAGTCCTCTATAACGTTTTAGTTTGGTATTAAAGCTGATTTGGAATTTATCATGGTATGAAGAAGCTGAACATTTTAATGGTCAATCAGCCTAAGAAACTGACCTGATTATGTTTGGATTCCTATATCTTGTTATATAGCCGTCCAAATAAGATGAAATTTTTACAGAAGTTAGAATACATATAAAAATAAGATTGATTCAAATTTGAGCTTTAGATTCATTTTCTACAGGTTTGAGGAATTTTTGTAAGTTTGGTTTGAAATAGGCCTTTTAGAGTTAATGGGCAGAATTGTGAATTTGAGTTGGTTTATACAGTTTGCATATGTGGGGGCTGCATGGTTAGGAAGTATATGGGAATGTTATATTGGTAATTTTTTAAATGAAATTTCATGTTTTAGGTGCTGGAAAAGGAAAGGAAGGTGCTGGTGCAAATTGAACAAATCTGTAATTGAGTTGTGCTAGTTTTGAAAGCTATTTTGTTAGTAGTTATTCAAGCCCTTTAAACCTTTTTGTAATAGCTATAAAATGAGTATTTTAGTCATGTTTAATGAACCTAAATTGATGTATTTAAATGTTTTCAATTCAGCTTTGTTGATACTTGAATTACATATTTTAATTTCAAGCTTTAAAGGTTTCAACTAAATGAATTAAATATGTTATTTCAACAAGCTTTGCTTTATGATCTGAATTGGGATCTTTTTAGTTACTTGGTGATTAAAATGAGCTTATGCTCAACCTCATTTCACTTCTTTGAACTACGATTAAGGTTATTTGATTTTCAATGCTTATTGAACTATAAATACGATAATGTTGTTTTAATTGAATATTTGGTGAAAATGACATTTGGTTTGTGTATTACCAACCTATATAAGTTGTGTAGATATGTTAAGGTGATTATATTGGTTGTTATTATGCAATAAATAATAGGGCACTTGATTGCAGGGCAGTGAAGGAAGTAGGGTCGTTCCGTGCTAATGTAGTCTAAGGGTTAGCCTTTAAATGTGCCTAGAGAGTGAATTGGTGATGGCATGTATGTTATGGCCTGGTTGTGATGCTTGTTTAGGGATGGTTAATACATATGAAAGGTTGTATTAATGTTTATAAAGGCATGTGTTTTACTTGGCTAAACTTTGTACACGTTTAAAAGTAAGAATGACTTTGATATTTCAAGTGGATTATAATTTGATTTTACGTACTTTAGTATTTTGATTTAAGAAGTTTAATGTGTTTGATATAATTAAATTGTTTTCTATTTAGAATATCTATTCATTGAGTATTTTTGTACTCGTTTTACTATGTTTTATAAGCTTTTTCAGATAACAGGGTTGATAGTGGGTGGATTGAGCTAAGAGAGGGTGTATAGAAGCCTAGTATTTTTATTTCTTAATTATGTTTATATAAGTATTGTAAAAGGATATATTCTTAAGTCAAATAGTGGTGGCTAGGCTTTGCGTAAAACATTTATGTATAAATGTGTTTTATATTGCCTTGATGATCTTTACTCTACTATGTTTTAGTTTGCAAAGATTAATATCAACCTAGTTTTTTAAAAAAGTGATTTCTATGTCACTTAATTATACTATAATATAATTATTATTCATAAATTCATCAAATTACAGGGAAAATTTTATTTTCCATTACATGAATATACCAAGTTTTTCTTATGAGGTATTTTAATTCTTTTAGCTAATATGATTATAATTATAGCATAATTTGATTAAATCAAGTGGTTTGCTAAAAGGTTGGTTTTAAACGTCCATCTCGGGCTACTTGAGAAGAGGTGTGACATATTTGGTATTAGAGCTTTGTTAAATGTTCCTTTAAACTATGCTTTTGCTATTGTTTGATGAAATATTGAAAATGCTTTTATTCTACTTATAGGATGCCACTAATAAGAGACCGCTATAGGGCACCTCGATAAAGGAGGGTTGGCCAACAGGGTAGTGATAGGGTAGAGTTTAGGGGTAGTGCTAATCCAGAGCTAGAGTCTGATGCTAGGACCCCTAATGTTGAACAACCTCCACCTCCCCCTTCCCCTGTTGTACCTGTGTTACAGCTTGATCCTAGGGTACTTGCGGATACTATTATTGCTACTTTGGCAGCCTAAGAACAGAGGAGAAGAGCTAGTGATATAATTGAACATGCTAAGAAATGTGGGGCATTTGACTTTTATGGTTCTATTGATTCTAGAGAGGCAGATAGGTGGCTAAAAGCAATAGAGAAAGCATTTGACACACTTGAGCTCATAAAAGCACAAAAGGTTAGTAATGTGTATGGTTTACTGCGTGACACCTCAGATGCTTGGTTTGGACGAGTTAGAACGCTGCATAGGGACCAGTTGACTTGGGATGTTTTCAAGACAGAATTTTGTAGAGAATGTTTAACTGAAGCATTCAAAGTAGAGAGGCAGAATGAGTTCATTGCCTTGAAATAGGGAAGTATGACTGTTTGAGAATATGTTGATAGATTTGAAGATTTGTATAAGTATGCTTCTGATATCTTTCCAACTGAGCCTCAAAATCACTAAAGGTTCAAGGAGGGCTTGCAGACAGTTCTGAAGAATGAGCTATCACTATTTGAGGGCCAACATTTTAGGGGTTGGGTTGAGAAAGCAATTGAGAAAGAGAAACTGAGAGAAGAAATTAAACAAGAGGGCAAGTCAAAGGTTCTAGTTTGGGTAGGAAAACAAAGGAGATTTAGTAAGGGAGCTGGTACATCTCAACAAAGGTTAGAGATAGGAGGATTCAGAGGGAGTAGAGGACCTTGGACTTGGTCAGACACTTATAGGCCACAGTCCTCCCAGTTTAGCCAAAGCTCAGTGAGAAAACCTATTGCTAGTGCAGGTAGTTCATTCAGAAGGACCACACCTTGTACCATTTATGATCGTATATATGAGGGAGAAGAGTGTAGGAAGAGGACTATCTAGTGCTTTGAGTGTGGTGGAGCCGGGCACATTAGGAGGGATTTTCCTAACCTTACACAGTTTGGCACTAATACTGGTAGAGGAGTCCATATCATAGTTGGTAGAGGAGGTAGGACTTCTAGTTTGGGTAGTGGTTCAGGAGCTGGTGTTAGTAGAGAAGGTGGTGCATCTACATCGACATAACCTATTCGGCCTGCACATATGGAGAGACCTTCAATACAGCCCAGGGTCTTTGCTATGACACAACAAGAGGCAATATCATCACACAATGTCATTTCTGGTAGGTTAACTATCTTTGGTGAAAATGGTTATGCTTCAATTGATCTGGGTACAACTCATTCATTCATTGCAACATCATTCACATCATGCATACAAAAAGAAAAGAATGTGATGGACCAGGGTTTGGTTATAGACATGCCAGTGGGTGAATCAGTGGTTTGTAGACATATTTATCAGGGTTGTGAGCTAGAATTTGGGGGTTAGAAATTAGAAGCAGACTTAGTGCCTTTACCATTACAAATATTTGATGTGATTCTTGGCATGGATGTCTTAATGAAATATCAAGCATTAATTGATTGTTATAAGAAGAAAGTAGAGTTCCAGATGCCTGCTAGTGGTAAAATGGTGTTTAGAGGTGAAATGGGTTCAGAGCATTATAACATAGTTTCAGCACTAACAGCTAGGAGAATGATGAGAAAAGGGTGTGAAGCATTCTTGGCATATGTCATTGACACTAAAAAAGAGGGGCAAAAGCTTGACAGTCTTCATATGGTAAATGAGTTTATGGATGTATTTCCTAAAGATCTTTCAGGGTTGCCACCTGATAGAGATATTGAGTTTAGAATTGATTTGCAGCTAGGGACAACTTCTATTTCACATGCTCCACATAGAATGGCTCCAGCAGAATTAAAAGAATTGAAGGTGCAGTTGCAAGAATTACTTGACAAAGGCTACGTCAGACTTAATGTATCACCTTGGGGAGCACAAGTTTTATTTGTGAAAAAGAAGGATGGTACTATGAGATTGTACATTGACTATAGATAGCTGAATAAGGTGACTATTTGCAACAAATATCCTTTGCCACGAATTGATGACTTGTTTGATCAGTTGCAAGGAGCTAGATTATTTTCAAAGATTGACTTGAGATTCGGGTACCACCAACTGAAGATTAAGGCAGCTAATGTACCTAAAACAACATTTAGGACTCGATATGGGCATTATGAATTGCTAGTGATGCCATTCGGGTTAACTAATGCTCTAGATGCATTCATGGATTTGATGAATAGGGTATTCAAGCCTTATCTAGATAACTTTGTTATTATTTTTATTGATGATATTTTGGTGTATTCTAGATCCAAGGAAGAACATGTTGAGCATTTGAGAATTGTACTACAGACACTAAGGGACAAACAACTATATGCCAAGTTTAGCAAGTGTGAATTCTGGCTAGAGAAAGTGGTATTTCTGGGGCATGTCATTTCAGCTGAGGGAGTGTATGTTGATCCAAAGAAGATTGAAGCAATTCTCAATTAGAAACCACCTACTAGTGTGTATGGGGTGTGTAGTTTTCTAGGGTTAGCAGGTTATTACAAGAGATTTGTGTAGAATTTCTCCATCATTTCCTTACCTTTAACAAAGCTACTAAGAAAGAATGTGAAATTTGTCTAAAATGAAGAATGCCAAGATAGTTTTGATTAATTAAAGGCATGTTTAACTTCAGCATCAGTGTTGACACTTCTAGTGACAGGGCTAGAATATGTTGTATATAGTGATGCATCTAGAAATGGTTTGTGTTGTGTGCTAATGCAACAGGGTAAAGTGGTCGCATGTGCTTCTCGACAGTTGAGGCCACATGAGCTGAACTATCCTACACATGACCTAGAGCTAGCAGTAGTTATTTTTGCTTTGAAGATTTGGAGGCATTACTTGTATGGTGAGAAGTGTCAGATCTTCACTTATTACAAGAGCTTGAAGCATATACTAAGCCAGAAAGAGTTGAACTTGAGGCAAAGAAGATTGATTGAGCTCCTAAAAGATTATGATTTCACTATTGAGTATCACCCAAGGAAAGCTAATGTGGTAGCAGATGCACTTAGTAGGAAGTCCTCAGGTACCTTATCTTATATTCACACTGTAAGAATTCCATTGTTGCTTGAATTGAGGGCTTTGAATGTAGAGTTAGATCAGGGTGAGAAAAGAGCATTGCTTGCTACTTTGAAAGTTCGACCAGTGTTGATTGATAGAGTTAGAGAGGCACAAGGTCAGGATGAACAAATGGTGAAGATTAAGGAGCAAGTCAAGCAGGGTAACAGGGTAGACTTTGTGATTTTAGATGATGGTACTTTGCTTTATGGGAACAAACTATGTGTACCAAATGTTAAAGTTTTGAAAAGGGAGATAATGGAGGAGGCACATAACTCAGCATATGCTATGCATCCAGGAAGTACCAAAATGTACTGTACATTGAAGGACAACTATTGGTGGTGAGGGATGAAAAAAGACATTACGGAGTTTGTGGCTAGATGTTTGGTTTGTCAACAGATTAAAGCAGAATACCAACACCCAGCGGGAACATTGCAACCTCTTCCTATTCTTGAATTGAAGTGGGAGCATATCACGATGGATTTTGTTGTTAGCTTGCCTAGAACTCAGCAAGGACATGATGCAATTTGGGTGATTGTCGATCGACTTACTAAATTAGCTCACTTTTTGCCTATGAAAGGGAGTTACTCACTGGATAAACTAGCTGAAATCTACATAAGAGAAGTGGTTAGATTGCATGGTGTTCCATTCTCTATTGTATCAGACAAGGATATAAGGTTTACATCCAGATTTTGGCCATGTTTACAACATGGTTTGGGTACTAAGTTGAGATTTAGTACAACTTTTCATCTTTAAACAGATGGTCAGTCAGAGAGGTCAATCTAGACATTATAAGACATGCTTCAAACTTATGTGATGGAATTGCAAGGTTGTTGGGATAAATATGTGCCTTTGATGGAATTTGCTTACAACAACACCTTTCATTCTAGTTTGGGAATGGCACCTTATGAAGCTCTACATGGTAGGAAGTGCAAAATTCAAATTTGTTGGGATGAAGTTGGTGAAAGGCAGTTAGTTGGTCCATAAATTGTATAAATGACAACAGAGAAGATCTAGTTAATTTGGGATCGACTAAAGGAAGCCCAAGATAGGCAAAAGAGTTATGCAGACTTGAAGAGGTAGCCAATTGAGTACAATGTGAGTGATAAGGCTTTCCTGAAGATTTCACCTTGGAAAGGAGTTTTGCGGGTTGGTAAAAGGGGGAAACTAAGCCCTAGGTATATTGGTCCATATGAGGTGATTGAGAGGGTTGGTCCAGTAGCTTATAAGTTGGCTCTACCTATAGAATTATCGCAGATTCATGATATTTTCCATGTATCAATGTTGAGGAGGTATATGAGTGATCTTAGTCACATTTTGCAAACCCAACCCTTCTAATTGAAGGATGATTTATCTTATGAAGAACAACCAGCTGCAATTATTGCAAGGGAAACCAAGGTGTTGAGAAATAAAACTATACCTTTGGTGAAAGTGTTGTGGAAACACCATGGGAGAGAGGAAGATACTTAGGAGCAAGAGGAAGATATAAGAAACCAATACCCTCATTCATTCTAGCATAATT
>CATIWM010094007.1:0-30597 GCA_949671775.1 Mallotus repandus | reverse complement strand
TCTTTATACATTTGTTATTGGTCCATTTATCAGTAAATTAAAACAACCAAGATGATGAATTCGAGAGGGGTAAGAAAAAAAATAAAAAGAGAAAGGTTTAGAGATATTACAATAAGTGTATTTAAATGGAGTTCAAGTTTTACTGCTCTTTTTTTTTTAGTAAGGAGTTCATATGACCTAAATTTTAATGGACTGTACAATAAAGGACGATTATTTCCATTATATCAACGGCAGTTGAAATCGAACCCTACACGTCAAGTTGCTCATAGAGATAAGTTATCGTTTGACTATTTTCTCATTGACATGTTGCTCTTTTGTTAGGGGAAGGATTTAAATATTGAGTTTTGGAAATTATAATGCTTCTCCAAAAATAGACTTCTCACGGATACGGACACGGATATGGGACACAGACATAGACACAAGACATGGACACGATGATTTTTAAATTTTAAGAATATGACACGAGCGAGACACGTTATGTATATATACATATATAAAGATGATTTGTTAAAAAAAATATAGTATGATAAAATAAAAATTTCATAAAATTTAAACACTTATTTTAATCATTTAATTAATTATCTATTATTATCATATATAAGACATACATAAAAAGTGACCAATATATATGGTCTGTAAAAAAAAATGGAGCTATTATTACAAAACTCCAAATAATTTAAGAATTGACCATAATCATTCGGCCAATAATTTAGTTACCAATACCATATACATAACATGTACAAAAAGTAATAAAAAAATTAAAGTATACCTATACAATCAAACCAATATTTTTTTTTGTTTTAACTGATATATTCAGTGCAAGTAAAATCAATAATTCAAACATTTTTTCTAAATAGTTCTTATCATATTATATAATTTCAAATTTATTCCCGCCGTGTCCTAAAAAAGTGTTATATTGTGTCACGTGTCTCAGTGGTGTCTTAAAAACAAAAAATAATAAAATAATAGAAAATATGTCAAACAGTGTTGGACATGTGTCAAGCCATATTGGACACATGTCAGTGTCCAAAAAGTATCAGACACGGATACTTCACTCTATTTGAAATGTCGATGCTTCATAGTATATTACAATATGAATTAGAATATAATAAAAAAATATGTTCCTTTGTTTCTCCAGAAATTTAACCTAAATTCAAATTCTATTTATTTAAATGATAAGTGCAATAATTAGCTGGACAGAATCGTAGTCTACTGAAGGTTTACTACGGCGACAAAAACTTGATGTTTCATGATCTTAACTGGAGCATCACATGCAACATGGAAAGTAACGTTTGGTCTCAAATTCACATATTGACTTTTCATAAGAAAATAGTTATAACTATTTTCCTGAGTGAGCCGATAATTATTAACTCATAATTTTTAGAAATGAGTTAATAATCATTATTAAATTAGAAAAAAAATATAATTATTTGATTTTGTTGTACATTTTATTTTAATTGGCAGAGAAAAGGAGTCTCTTTGATAGTTAATTTGATTCAAATAATTTTTAATCAGAAGGAAGAGAGCCCTGCAGCTTGTCTGAACTTCTCATAAGAGACCCAAAACACAAATTGCCAGGGACCAAGTCTTGCCCAAGTAGGAAAAAATCCTTTCCACAATGCTCTTATTCCCTCAATTCTCACCGTCTTCACCAGACAGTCATAAGAGCTCCTGTATGCAACTTGTCCGCCCTTGCTCGCTCCCTGATTCATCATTCTTGTTTTCACTACATCAGCTGGACAACTCAAAGCAGTTGCACAAAGCCCTGACATGATAGAAGCTAGGGTGTGGGCGTATATATTATCAGCAGCTATTTGGTTGTGGATGACAAATCGTTTTGCATGATCATAACAGGCTAATTCTCCCATGTTCACTAAAAACGCCCTTTGTATATTTGGGAAAACCCCTTTCCAAAGTCCACCAAATCCTTCTGCACGCACAATCTTGCTGAACGCATCAAAAGGCCCGGAGTACCTAGGCTGGTGACCTTGGCTAACCATACGACCATCTGCTTGCATCCTCACCTTTACAAGATCAGCAGGACTAGCCACTAACTGTACTACTAATGACAAAAAAAAAGTTACAGTTATTTTCTGACAATTACGTCTACCAACGAAGACACAGACTTTTACTCACCAGACAAATATTGAGAACATTCATTAAAAGATTAGATAAATGGCCACGGGATTTTGCCAGAAGCATCAGACTAAAAAATTTTTAGTCGATGGTTCACAAACATTTGATCTTATTGGATAACTAAAGGACCAATGATATTCCTAATAGATTCTCCTGATTAGGTCTCAACTATTGGTAAAGCAGTCATACTTCCTTCACCTAAACGGGAACTTGATTTAGCAGCTCTTTCCAAAAGGCGTGAATGCAAAGCTTCTAATTCTGCGAATTGCGCCAATTCCAATTTTAACTTACCGGTGCGGATGATTATCATAAAAGATTCCCAACATGTCATAAGATTCCCTTTCTTGAAAATCCGCACTTTTCCAAACCCAAACAACAGACAAAGAGCAATTATGCCTCCTGCCATCCACAAGATGGCTACAACAATGACACTTGCTTTCCCTCCCAAGACCAAGGCATAATAAAAATCCTCAGCATTAACAACATTGTTGGGTTTTATCTTCTAATAAGATGGGGAAAAAGGCTGTTCCAAGTGCATCATAAGGCTTTGTCTGAGTTACAGTCCTAGGAATAATGTATGCATCATCACAATAAAGTGCAAGTTGAACTAACAGAGTTTCAGAACTATAATGTACATCCTTATACCAATATTAATTTTTTCTGAAAATGAATCAACAAAATTAAAACTTCTTCAAAGAGTTATCTCCACAGTCCACCCCTCCCTGCAAGAGGAAAGCTCTTCCCTAAATAGCAGGAAATATTTTTCATGGTGAAAGATGCTACCACAGTCAAGTTGTGCATTGTGCAGAAGTTTTGGCCTGAACTAGTAACAGTTTCTCTTCTAGTAACAAAAATGAAAAGCCAGTTGTCTACTTAGGATATTAGGCAACTTCTGCAATCAAATTCTCTACACTACCAAATGCTTAGCATTCCCTGGATTGATGTTGTTGCGCAGAAGCACACCACTTATGCTTCCATCAAAATGCATTATGTCAGTTATACGTATATCTATCCTGAGGATGTGATTTGCAACACATTCTTATGCGCGAAAGCATAAACAGCATTTAATACATTTCCTCTGAAACTTAATTGAAACATGTCTCTCTCTCAAAATCTCCAAAATTAAGTAGAAAAAAAAAGGTTAGCATGCTTAACTGTCCAGACAAATATCAAACACATACAAAGATTTCAGACAGTAATGCAAAAAGATTACCAATATTGGTAATCTTGAACTGATAGATAATCAAATCTCTTTCAATTACCTGGGCAATAACACCAGAAACTCCACCAAGAAGAGCTTTACAAGAAAGCGAAATCTTCGATCCATCACCATCACCATCACCAACAACAAAATTCCTCAAATTTTCATAACCCACAATTCGAATCGGAGTGTAAAACAGATGCCTAAGAATAGCAGGGGAAAGTCCCTGATAGAGTCCAACAATTCCTTGTTTACCTACAATCTCTGCGGCCACTCGAAATGCATTGGTGCGACCAATCCGAGCTGCAGAAGACTCTGAAATACGCTCACCATGGAGCTGAAGTCTAGTCTTTGTCAGGTCAATCGGAAATGTCGCCGTCTCCGCCACCATCGCCGACAGTGACGTCAATACGATTTTTTTGTAGGTATGGATCCCGGTTCGGTCTAGCCCATGGCTTTGACTCGGTTTCATAGCGGTGTATTATAGGTTTAAAAAGAATAAAGTTACAGTCTTTATATAGCACTTTTAGCATAAGAGGCGCCAAATTCTCCAAAACAAAATTGAGACTTTATAAATAAAAACCCAAATTTGTTGTCTAGGGTTTTCAGGGAAATGGAAGAGCAAGCTCTTTCAGTGGGGATTTTGGATGCAATTAGCGATGACTCCATTCATGAAATTGTTGAAAGCTATGCTGGATTTTGTGCCGCATCTTCCGCTCTTCTTAATGGAAATGGTGATCCCTCAGTGGGACAGCAGCTTGTGTCTCATGTGCACTCCCTCTGCAAGCATGGTCTCCAATCTCTCGTTCTTGATCACTTTCTCAAGTCATTGGAGGTTGTTAATTCAGTGAATAATTCAAAGTTCGTATTATTGATAATTTTTTTTAAAAAAATGTTATGTTGTTGTTCTTGTAACAGGAAACGTTTGAGAAAAAGGGGAGCTTGAAATTTTGGCAGCATTTTGAGGGTTGTAGCAATGTAGCAGATTTGGAGAAAAATAAAACTTCTGTATGTAAATTTGTGGTATTTGGCTCGTTGGGTTTTGTTTTGCTAGTGTGGTGATATCTTAAACTGTTGTCAAAATGTAGGCTTTTGACCACGAGCTGGAGCAACTTTTATGTGGAGCACTTGAAGAGATATCATTGGAGAAACAGTATCAGGAGAAGTGCTTGTTAATGGTAGTCCATGCCTTGCAATCTTACAAGGAAGGTGTGCCTGGAGGAAAATGTAATTCAGATGCTGAAAAATCGTATCTATTTTCAAGATATCAGCTGATGGTATCTTCAGTTCTTATGGCCAGTCTTCCTCGACATTTTCCAGGTATTTTTAGATTAACATGTTATCTGTCATGGTTTGGCTCATTTTTATATGGATATTAAAGCTAGTTGTTCCTCTGTTGTTATTCACATTTCTTGTGTAAAAACATCTTTGATTGTAAGTTTAATTGCTACCCTTCTTTCCTTGCCTGACAATGTTCTTAGAAATACTACACTCATATTTTAAGGGAAGGCTGGAGGAGCTAAGCACAATTATGGATGGAGAGGTTAATGTTGACGATGATGATGATTTTGAAAATAAAGATGACATGGATTTAGATGAAAGAAGCAAATCATCCTTTAGAACTGGTGAAATGGATATTGATGAATGCTATCTCGAAGGTAAATTCACTGAGAATAATAAGATGGTGAAGAACATTGCGAATGTTGTCCGTGACCTTAGAAGTCTTGGATTCACTTCTATGACTGAAGATGCTTATGCTTCTGCCATTTTTTTGCTTCTGAAGGTGATTGTGATATTGATTTTGCATTCATTTATTTTCTCATAGATTATGTTGTTGATTTGAAATCATTAACTTTCTCATTGATTCTTTCATATGAAGCACATACACCTATGGAGCCGGTATTCTAGTGTTGGACATGTTTCAGATATGGAAATGTCTTGAAAGTGTCATTTATCTTCTGAAATGCAAACGAAATTGTGCCTTTTATTGTAACACAGTATTCTTCTGTTTTTTATGACAGGCAAAAGTGCATGATCTTGCTGGTGATGATTATAGGGCTTCTGTATTGGAACCCATCAAAGGGTGGATACAGGTTCCTTTCTGTGCTTGCTAGCATTTCCATATTTTTCACTAATCCGATTGCTGGTATCATAGGTGTGTTCACCTATGGATAGTCCATGTGGGGCATTAAAAATTGGCAAACTATGGCTGTTTCTTTACATTAAATGGCTTTATTGATCTAGTTTGCTGTTTAAAACACGATTGGCTGGGCATTGGGGCCCAAAGAATGTCATGGATAAGAAGCTTATTCATTTGCTTTGACATTGTCAGAAATACAACTGTATTGACTGAATATTTTAGTGTCATACGGTAGAGTTCAAATTAATTTTTGTTCTTGCACCTATGTCATTCTGCATCCTTGTATTATGTAAAAAACTGAATGCTCTCTCTGTGGGCATTTGATATTTTGCAAACTTATAAAATCCTTCATATCATTTTTTTCTTTGAGTTAAATTGTTTGGTTCTTGATGTGGCACCTATTATGGCTATGTTTGGGTCTTTATAACTGTGTTTCTAGTGGATGATTCCTTGGAGATATATTTTACAGGCTGTGCCTCTTCAATTCTTACATGCACTTCTTGCGTACCTTGGCGATTTTGTTGGCATTGTCAGCCCTTCACATAGTCTGAAATCACCTTTGGCTTCTCATCCATCACCATGCCATCCTGGAACTAAAACACCTGCTGAAGGACTCATTAGATGGCAGTTGCGGCTAGAGTATTTTGCTTATGAAACATTGCAAGATTTGAGAATAGCCAAACTGTTTGAGATTATTGTGGACTATCCTGACAGGCAAGTCTTTTGCATCCTAACTGTTTTTTTCTTTTTTAGATTTCTGTTCTAGGAGAAGGAAATTGCAGTGTTACTTTTTTATGGTCTGGCTTTAGTTTTTCCTTAAAGTAAATTGATTATCTGATTTTCCTGTGACTAGCACAATTTTGCTGGGAGGTGAATATCTATTTTATCAATTGAAAAACCTAAAAATCTTGTAATTGTGGCCTCTTTTACGCTTAATGCTTCTAATTTGCATGTTTAGAGTGGGAACTGGGAACTGTTGGATTGTGGAGTAGAATTAGCATGTTTGACAAAAACATCCCTTCTCATTAGAAAATTATTATATGACACTGGAATGCACAAGGAAAAGACTTGTCATGTAGCTTATACAGGATTCCATCAAGTTACATATGAAATAAATTTATAAACCAAGGCTTTGATAAGGCTTACTTACTTTGGATGAGTCACTACTCTTCATTTTGCAGCTCACAGATAGATAATGAGTCAATTATAGAAGAACAAATATTCATATATGAGTTTCTGTTCTATTTATTTTGCTGGCAAGACCTTATTTTCGAAGATTGATCTTAAATTTATGGAATGATTTTTTCGCATTTTAATTGAGAAACTTATGATGAATTTCACAGAAATTGATTTTCAGAATTTCTTAAAATGCAATGCATCCATTGTTTGGGTTTTGCAATTTGTTTCTAAAACCTGAATGCTTTTTTTTTTATTTATTTTTTTGTACAATATGTTCAACTCATAACTGGAATGTAATGTGGATATAAGAGACTTCAGGAAGTTCCTAGAGGTTCCCTAATTATATTTTCGAACACTGTAGCTCCCCTGCAATAGAGGACTTAAAACAGTGCCTGGAGTATACTGGACAACACTCTAAGCTAGTTGAGTCTTTCATTTCTGCACTGAAATACCGCTTGCTCACTGCGGGTGCCTCAACAAATGACATATTGCATCAATACGTTTCCACAATTAAAGCACTGCGTACAATTGATCCTGCCGGTGTCTTTCTTGAAGCAGTTGGTGAACCAATACGTGACTATTTAAGGGGTAGGAAAGATACCATAAAATGCATTGTGACCATGCTTACAGATGGGACCGGGGGAAACCCAAATGGGTCTGGAATTACTGGGGATAGCCTTCTTGAAGAATTGAATAGGGATGAAGAAAGCCAAGAAAGTGCTGGTGCTGATGACGATTTTCATACCGATGACAAGCAAGCATGGATCAATGCTTTACGGTATGTGTGAATTTGAATATATGTATTAAATGTATGGCTAAATTTGCTGAGTTGACATTTCTTTGCTTGAATTTTGTCCTTTTAGCTGGGAGCCTGATCCTGTAGAGGCTGACCCATTAAAGGGAAGCAGGAATCAGAGGAAGGTTGATATACTGGGAATGATTGTTGGCATACTTGGTTCAAAAGATCAACTTGTTAATGAATACCGTGTGATGCTTGCTGAAAAGCTTCTCAATAAATCTGATTATGACATTGACTCAGAAATTCGTACCTTAGAACTTCTCAAGGCAGGCGGTCTTGCTCCATTTTGGTTTTTGTTTCTTTAGTTGGATTTGCTATATGAGGAGGTTTTCATACTGGTTCACATTTAATATTTTGTTTCCCCGTCATTTTCCAGATACATTTTGGAGAGAGCAGTATGCAGAAGTGTGAAATTATGCTTAATGACTTGATTGATTCTAAGAGAACAAACCACAATATTAAAGCTACAATACAATCATCTCAAACAAGTAATTCAAAGCTCAAAATTTTTTAGCCCTGTTAGAGCTCTTCAACAATTTGTTGAGAACTTGTTATTTTATTTTTGTTTTTGTTTTTATTTTTATTTTTATTTTATTTTCCTTCTGCTGAATGGATCCTCAGGTTCAGAAGAGCAAGCAATGGAAGTATCTCTGGATGTGCTTGATGCTACAATTATATCTACAAACTTTTGGCCTCCAATCCAGGTAATATAGCAATTTTGCTTTTATTTCTCTGCTTTGTTGTTTTTAATTTTATGGAGAACTATTTCCGAAATTCTGAGGACTCGAGAAGGGACATTGGTTAGGGAAACTTTATACTGAAGTGATCTTCACTGATAGTGAAGTTAGAACTTGAATGTATTCATTTATTGGTGTAATGCACTTTAACGGACAATTCTGTAAGTTGTATCTTCCACTTCAAAGTCAATTATTTACATGAACAACAAATTTATATCAAGGAGTTGGTTGCTTTTAGATTTTGGCAGCAGTTACAAATACTATAATACTCTCCATGCAGTCTTCATAACATAATCTCCTGCATCACATAAGATTGTTTTGCTATGTCTTCAATTGAATTAACTGGTCTTTTGGCATTTGAACATAAATCTGTGTGCAAAATTTTCCCCTGCCATTTTAGTTGCATGTTCTTTTTTCAGTGGTATTACAGTTATATTTAACGTGTACATAAAGTATTAGGGATAAAAATTTCAAGACGATTATTTGTCTCATGCCATGATTTTGGTTGGTCCATCATTTATTTCCCAAAGGTTCACTCATCGAAGAATTCTTTGTTTTACTTGTTCTCAGGAGGAGGCACTTAATGTACCTGAGCCTGTAGAAAAGTTGTTCAATGATTATGCCAAAAGATTTCACCAAATAAAAACCCCTCGTAAGTTGCTATGGAAGAAAAACCTTGGCACCGTAAAGGTTAGTTGCTTTAAAATCTTCGTTTAACTCTCCCTTGCTTTTGTGTCTGTTCAAAATATATTTACCCTTCTTATTGTGGACCTGCTGTTTTAGTTAGAGTTGCAATTTGAAGATAGAGAAGTGCAGTTAACTGTAACCCCTGTACTTGCTGCAATCATCATGCAATTTCAAGATCAAACAAGGTAGCTTTAGCATTCATTTCTAGAGCCAGTACGTTATCTATCCATCATCTTACAGATTGTTATTTTCTACTTCAGTTGGACCTCTTGTCAGCTTGCAGCTGCTATTGGGGTGCCAGTGGACGTACTTAATAGAAGGATAGGTTTTTGGACAAGCAAGGTAAAGTTAGAGAAACTCTTATTTTGGCATTTGATTACTCTTATGTCTTTCTGTCTTCCTAGCATTCACCTCTGGAGCCACCATATGGTTTAACAAACATGAAATGCTTTACTGACTGAGCAAAGTGTAATTTCCTGTGCCATTGAATATTCAACTTGTAGAATTCTGCATTTATTTACTTGCAATTATTTTTGAATATGAGCTATTTGATTTGTAATTTCACAGTGGAGATAATATCCGGTCTTTCTTGGAATGTGAAAATGTTCCAATGGTCTTTCTTAGAAACTTGTGATATTTTTACTACGCAAATTGATGGACAAGGACTAAGTGTAGAAGGTAATGATCATTTGGACCTCTATCTACAGGGAATCCTTGTTGAAACACCTGGGGCAGACACTAATGATCATGTATTTACCCTAGTGGAAGGCATGGCTGATGCTACTAAAAACGGTGGTAATGGTGGAAGCTGTGAGGAACTGCTAGTAGGTGATGAGGAGGGAGAGAGATCTGTAGCCTCTGTTGAGGACCAAATACGCAAGGAAATGACCGTGTATGAGGTATGTCGTATGATGTGAATTCTCTGTATATTTATCGGTAATTATCAATAAATAGTTGGCTTGTTGACTAAAACTTGCTTTTTTTTTTTTTGTTCTTTTTGAACTTCAGACTGGTGTGTTTTGTGTGTGCAATTTGGATGTACTAAGTATTAATCTGTTCTTGAACTTCAAGAATAGCCTCCATCTTGTTGGTAGGGCTGGGTTTGGCTCTGTAGTTTGTAGTTCCACTGGTGATTGGACAAAGCATGATTGCTTCCCTCTCACCACAGACTACTGTATAACTCTCTACTTTCTTGCGTTACGTTACTTCTAGAAAATTTTGAACGATCCTCCTTGATACATGTGTTCTAAGAGAGCCTTGAATTTGGTTTAAATGCTCCCATGCTACGCCATCTCTTTCTCTAGAGGCAAATTCTTAATGAATATTAATTCTGGCTACATAAAAAAATTGTCAGGTTTAGCCCTGTTGAGGGTGAATATGGATTTAGTTAGCTATGAAAAGCTGCTGGGTAACAGAATTTTTTTTTTCAAAGAAAGATCAAAACCTGAATGAAGGAATGTATGTTCTTGTGCATGTGGAATTGTGGACAAAGTTTCTGAAGTCCCATAATATGTTCTCAGTTTACCTTTCTAAAGGGAATTTGGCTTCTTGTAGAAATTTATAATGGGGATGCTCACAAATTTCGGCAGCATGGCATTGGATCGTATTCACAACACACTTAAGGTGAGAATGGTTTTGAGAAGTCCTGTAATTCTTTTGGGTAACTATATAAGTTTAGGTAACTTACTCAAAAGCAAGGTGTTGCTGCAGATGTTTTGTGTAGCTGATCCTCCATATGATAAGTCAATTCAGCAGCTGCAGAGCTTTTTAACTGGCTTAGTTTCTGAAGAGAAGTTAGAACTGAGAGACGGAATGTACCTCTTGAAGAAATAAAGAGTCAATATGTGATCAAAATGTCTCCTTTCACTCATTAACAAGCACAAGCGAGTTTTGTTTAATAACTTTGTTGCAGACCATGCCCACTTATCATCATTGTCTCATTTGATTGATCTTCTGCATCACTTCTTAAGTGGAAAGAACTGCTGCGGCAACGATGGTCATAGGACATGCTTGCGAGAACCACCTAAAATTGCATTGTTGTGGGAATATTCCGTAATCAGCTTTATGATGGAGATTTTTGTTAGCAGGGCTGTTTTCTAATCATCAACAATCATATTAACACACTGAGTTCCGACTAGTGCTCTCTTCCTATGGGGCTGAAGTCACGAAATTGTGCGACATGGAGGAATTTTCAAAACCTTTGATGGACTCTATAACTGGAAAGCAGGTGTCCTGTTAAAGAAGATAGATTTCCCATTTTCTCACAGCACAAGATGCGTTTTGTATTTTTCATGTATCTATATAAATACCAGCTTTATTAACTCCAGTTGGGTGCTATTATTTTGTATGATAATAAATTGTTCAGTAGACGTAGGTTGTGTTGTGGTTAGAGGTGTAATAGAGACAAATTGAGCTGAATTTTGGCTAGTTTGAGCTTGGTCTTAAATGAGCTTAAATAAATTTAAAAAATTTAAAAAAATACAAATTATAAATTAAAATTATACATTAAAAAATTAAAAATAAATTATTTACTAAATCAATTATAATATATTTAATAAAATTATAAATTTATTTTAATAATGTATTTTTATAATAAAAAAATTATATATTATATATCTAAAATTAAATTATTAAACATTAAAATTATAAAGTCGTTTGCAAATTTTTATTCGAGATTGTTTATGAGATTTACAAGTCAAGTTTTGTATAATTTGAGTTCGGTTTATTTATTAAACGAATTCGAACGAATTTTTATAAAGTCGAATACCGAATTACTCATGAGTAGCTCAGCTCATTAACAATAGTAGGTGTGCATTTCTCCTTTAGCATCTTTGACACATAATAATAAAATACATGCAAATTTGATGGCAAGAGAAGCGTTCCTTGGTTAAAATAAATTTGGAGAGGCTTTTTTAGCAAAGCATTTCTTCTCCATTTTTGAGTTATATTTCTTTTTTTCAACTAAGTTGAGAAGCGTATTACCAATTGATGAATAATGGGTTATAATCAAGCTTATTAGTTTTTCATACTTTTTTCTTAAATTAATTTTTTTTAAATGTACATTTTTTTTTTAATTTACAATTTCATTGCAAAAAGAAACTTTAAGGCAAATACAAATTAAGAGCTAAACAAACTAATGCCCTATGAGGTTGCCTCTATGACAACCACTTGTTTGTCACCTTGTGGAACTTGACTATCTAAACTAAGCAACATCAAGTTTCACACATAACTATGACAACAATTAAAAGAAATGATTGGCCTAAAAAATTAAAAGAAAAGAAAGTCCTAAAGATCTACTCAAATGCAGACTATTTAAGCAAATAGGAGTGAACAAGTATTTTGTCTGCAAAAGTAAAGACAAACTGCCTAAAGTTAATAGATTAAGCTCTCCCTTTTGTTGTTCAACCAACTTCGACTAGCTTCAGAGTCTCAACGCCGAACTGAAATAGCAGCTTCTACCCAACTAGAACAACAACGCTAAACTGGAACAGTAACGCCTAGAATGGCAACTTCAATGTTCATCACCGGTGATTTTTCCTTTAACTCCACCTTCATTCTCTTATTCCCTTTATCTACAAACTTTTTCAAATGACTTTTCACTTTTAACTTCAAAAAATACTAGATTTATAGATTTAAATCAAGATCCATTAGTTTACTAGAGTAGAACAAGAAAGATTTGAGAAAGATTTTAAATTCATATTATTTGTAGACTAAAATAACAAAAGAAAGAAAAAAAAAAGGTTTAAAAATCAAAAACCAAAACTACTAAAGAAAAACTATGTTCTGAACTAGAGAGAGGCTTCGGAGAGGACTTACTTTATTTGAATCTAGCTAGTAGCTAGTGATACCCACTTTTCCATGCATTCATGGGTTTTGAGCATAAAAGGATTTTGCTCCATGCATAGAAGACTACATTTTTGGGTCTTTAAGTGATCGTAAATTGTTTGAATTAAATTGTCTTAATCATAATAAATATTCATAATCAGAAAAATAATAATTAATTTTCTCAATCATATTAAATAAATATTCATAACTGGAAAAAGGATATAGTCTATCAAAAGCAGCAGAAATAGCCGTTGCCGTTACAAATGTGACCGTTACCAACTCAAAAAATTTAAGATCAAAAGATAGAACAAGAACTAATACTTGAAAAACAGAACAGATACCCCACCTACGGTAAAAAAAATGAGAGAGAATGATCAACAACAGCTGCTGTCGCCAGAAGAGCTAATGCAAGAACTCCGATTGAAGGCTAAAGAACTACTCCTCCGCGAAGAATGGCAAGAATCCGTACAACTCTACACTCAATTCATCAATGTTTGCCAAGAACAGACCTCGAAGACTGACCTTAATCAACATAATCTCATCAAGATCAATAAATCCTTCTGTTTAGCCCTCTCAAACAGAGCTGAAGCAAGATTCAGGCTTAAAGATTTCGATGAAGCACTTCAAGATTGTGATCAGGCACTGAAAATTGAGAGTACCCATTTCAAGTCTCTTCTCTGCAAAGGCAAAATCTTGCTAAGTTTGAACAGGTACTCCATTGCCTCGGATTGCTTTAAAACAGCGCTTCTTGATCTGCAGGATAATGGGAATCTTGAAATGGTAAATGGGTATGTGGAAAAATGCAAGAAACTTGAGTTTCAATCGAGAACTGGAGTTCTCGATCTCTCTGATTGGGTGCTTAGTGGGTTTCGCGGAAAGTTGCCTGAGCTTGCGGAATATATTGGGCCTGTGCAGATTCAGAGGTCGGAGCTTAGTGGGAGAGGCCTTTTCGCAACAAAGAATGTTGATGCAGGGACTTTGTTGTTAGTAAATAGAGCAATAGCCACAGAGAGAGGTATACTGTCAAGTGAAGAATCAGGAGAGAATGCCCAATTGGTTATGTGGAAGAATTTCATTGATGAAGTAGTAAAATGTACCAAAAAGTGTAAAAGAATCCAAATCCAGATGAGTACACTGTCGAGCGGTGAGGAGGAAGACAAGATTGAAGTTCCTGGAATGGGTCTCTTTAGGCCTGAGTCAGAGGTAAGTGAGCGATCAAATGATGGCATCAACATGGTTAAGATGATGAGCATATTGGATGTGAATTCTCTTGTTGAGGATTCAGTATCAGCAAAAGTATTAGGGAAGAATAGTGATTATTATGGTGTTGGGTTATGGGTACTAGCTTCATTCATCAATCATTCATGTAATCCCAATGCTAGGAGATTACATGTGGGGGACTATGTATTAGTTCATGCTTCAAGAGATGTAAAAGCAGGTGAAGAAATCACTTTTCCATATTTTGATGTTCTTTTACCATTGTACAAGAGAATGGAAATGTCAAAGACATGGGGCTTCCATTGTCATTGCAAGCGATGCAAATTTGAAAAGCAAGTGTGTTCTAAAGAAGAGGTAAAGGAGATTGAGATGGAACTGGAAAGAGGGTTAGATGTAGGTGGTGTCATTTTTAGGTTAGAAGAAGGCATGAAAAGGTGGATGGTGAGAGGAAAAGACAAGGGTTATATAAGAGCATCATTCTGGGAAGCATACTGTGAAGCATATAGTTCAGAGAAGTTGGTGAGGAGGTGGGGAAGACGGCTGCCGGAAGTTGATGTGGTGGTGGATAGTGTTGTAGAAGCAACAGGAAGTGATGAGAGAGTACTGAAAGTGTTGATGGAAGGATCAAAGAGAAGCAGAAATGTGATGGAGATGGAGAAAGTTATGAAGTTGGGAAGAGGGATATATGGTAAAGTGGTAAAAAAGCAAGCAATGAGGTCTCTTCTTGATAAAAGCTATTAAGCTAACAGCCATTCCAATATATATATATATTTTGGTTATTTTTAATACTTAGATGAAAATAGTTGAATCCTTATGTTTGAGTTGTTATCTCAACATTTTCTTCTGTTTTTATGAAATAAATTCTTTACTTTCTTCTTAGAAGAGTGAAAGAAGTTTATGAATGAATGGCAATTAATATTAAATTGTGCAGTGCTCTTCTTCTTTCATGCCTTCAACCCTACCCTTACTTGCTGCTGGTAAGGCCGGAACAGGCTTTTACTCAGAGATGGGTCTGCCTTTTGTGGCATTGGTGGTGGTTGCTACAGACCGACTATTTTCTCCATGGGAAAAGCTCTGATGTCTCTAACGATAAAAGAATCTAAGCAATTTCCCTACCAAGACAAGGTTGAGATAATTACACAGAAGGGGTCTCTCGATTGGAAAGTCTAAAGATGCCAATTAAGTAAATGGTTACTGTAGTCTGACCAAACAGTGACACGGATACAAGGAGGCTGCTCAGGATGTAAGAATTAATCCATGTTTTAGGAAGGGAAGTCGTGCTGACACGTCTTAATCCATGTCCAATGGAGCAAAGTCTTTTTTTCTTTTTCTAAAAATAGCAATAGTACTATTAATATGTCAGAAGTTTGGGAAGGATGGGAATCGGACTTCATACATCAAGAGGGCACACCAAGGCTAATGGAGCAAAGTTGCAGTCTCTCCCAAAAATGCCATTATGAATATTGCTCGGTAAAAATTTACAATTTCCCTTAATTTAGACAAACTCGTAAACAAACTAAGCTAGAAACCTAATAAACTACAAGCACAAAAGTCTAGAATCCTATGAAAATAAACAAAGAACAATCGAGTACAGTGTGGACACGTCAAAGAGCAATCGTCAAGCATAGACCAAACACTGCCAACTCAAATGTTAGCCATTCTCACCAGCTTGCCATAAAGAATGTGGTCATCTCTCCCAGTGTTGCTCTCTAACAGTGCACTTTGCACGAGTTCCTGACAGAAGAAAACCATAATGTATCACTTTTTTTTTAATTATCTAATTGAGAAAAGTGAGGTAAATGACTGAAAATATGGGCATACAAATTCTCACCTTCACATCTCTGTGGGAAAGAAACTTCCCCAAGTTATGGATAATTAACCTCATGTCTTCAACCTGAAAGAAAATATTCCTCAGAGTTCTTAAAAATAAGCAAATATATGAAGAGCATAATAAAACTTTAAACAATTACCCTAATATAGCCTGTTCGATTACGATCAAAAAACCTGAAAGCCTGTTCCATGAGATAAATGTCAATATAAATTAGAAGAACGAACATCCCAAACTGACAAATGAAGAAAAGAATAAAAAATGAGTCTGAAAACAAACTTGCAATAGTTCCTTGTCAACCACGGCCTCTTTGACACTAGATGGCTCCTCCTTCCCAATCCCCACCTTTGCATCTCTTTTTTCAGACATATCAACATCAGATTTGGGCTTTGCCTCTTCAATGTTTGTCTCCTTAGCATCTTCATCTATTTTCCCTTTTCCATTGCCAGCCATCTGTTCATGATCAGCATCCCGACTCATCTTCTCCTCTTCTTCATTTTTCTGAACCAGAAAAAACCACTTGAACAAGATGATATGCATCATACCAGTATATCCTTGATGGGTAAAGGTGACCCTTCCCCCACTACATACCATTAAATTTATGTTATAAAAAATAAAATTCTTGAAGGTCATACTAGTTATAAAAATATATATAAGTTCTTACCTCATTAGGCGAGTCATCCCCAGGATCCACCATTTCTTCATATTCTTCAGGATCTTCTTCTGGGTCTTCCTCATACTCGGTATCATCTTCCAACTTTGCATCATCAACCTTATCAACAGAAATATTTTCCTGTTTCATAGTTTTTTGATCTTTAGTTTTTTGATCATCTGATTGATCTGCATTCAACAATTCAGAGTCAGCAGATTTAGTTTTCACAGAAAGCTCATTAGTCTTCAGGCGTTTGGCAGATGACTTCCTCTGCTCATCTTTTTCTCCCATTTCCTCACGCAGCCTCTTGCGTTGATTTCGTTTTGTTACAAATTTTATGCGAAGTTTCTGCAAATCACAATTGTGTACAGAAGGATGTCTTAGTAAATAATTTGATTAAAATGTGTGTATCAGGTATCAGTAACGTGAACCAACCTGAAGAAATGTCAAGATACGAGAGCCCATCTGATGCTGAAGCATTTCATAAAATGATTCAGCAAATAATGAAAGCTGAAAATAACAAAATTGGAATGAGGAACTAGTAAACTTAGTTTATGCACTCCGAGTTCACAGTATAAACAAAACATGAAATGTACATGATAACAAACCTCAAATGTTGATTCCTGAATATCATTATCACTGTAGTCCAAGAGAGAATCAAGTGAAAGGGACAATGATCGCAGCTGCAGGAGTATGCACAGGTTAAAGGAAAGAAATATTGAGACTGTAATACAATAACCAATACAAAAAATCTTAGTGACTTTGCTCAAGAAAATATTTCTAATATAACTTCAGTAATAAAGTATGATGCTTATCAACATACCTTGATTTCCTTGTCCCCTTTCGTTTGCAAAATCAATCCTGGATGTCTTGGAGGTTCTTCAGTTACTCTCTTTTCTTTTCCATCCTTATTAGATTTGCTCTTAGAATCATCTTTTCCATCTTTGTCCTTCTTATCATCCTTTGACTTTTCATCATCCTTTGATTTTCCTCTCTTGCCTTCATGATTATCCCTCTGAGCAAGCTTTTGCTTGTCAGTTTTAGCATCAATTTTATTGACTGAGCAATTAGTCCCATCAGATTCCCAGTCACCCTTTTTACCCTCCTTGGCAGCTTTGATTTCTGTTCTAGCTTGCTTCTCTGCAACTGGTGAATTTGAAGCAGGAGTTACTTTCTTTTCTGTTTGTTGTACATCACTCTCCTGGTTATCTGCAATTATTTTTTCTTTCTCTGTATTTTCTGTTTCAGTACCTGCCTGATCTACGCAACTGTCATCCTTCTGAGTCACACCAGGAAGCTTTTTTTTAAGTACTCTTCTAACTATTTTCTTCTTTGTGGCTGTTTTGACACTACTACCTGGCACACCAGCACCAATGCTCATTTCTGAATTATCCTTGGGTTTATCTTCAGTGGACTCCACTTCCTTCCCAGCTTTGACCTCAGGCTCAGAGCCCTTATCTTTAATTTGAGTAGATTTACTCACTGGAACCTTTTTTATAACTTTCTTCCTTACAAAAGTTTTAACTCCAGAGGGATCAGCAGAAGAATCATTCTGCTCAATAGAAGTTTCAGATCTTTCATTGCTCTCTCCAGCATCTTTCCCTCCTAATGACTCATTCATCTTGGAGACAGTATTCTCGGAATTAGTTGTCTTACCAGAAGCCTTCTGTTTGACAACCCTCCTTACTATCTTCTTCTTTTTCACACTGTCAGCTGCCTGAGTAACTGCAGCATCTGCCTGTTCCTTGTTATCAACATTTGTTTCCTTTTCTGCCATTTCAGTCCCTTCCTTCTTCTCAAAATTCATGTCATTGTCACCACCCTTTTGTGCGGTAGCTTTACCTTTCCCATCTTTCTCATTTTTATTGGTACCTGAGGACGCAGGCTCTTTGTTTAAACCTGTTTTGTCCACCTTTTTAGAATCTTTCGACGAATTTGTCCCTTTATCTGAAAATAAAAGACAATAATGATTTTACTTGCACAATATAAAGAGCAAGAAATGCAACATAAGGCGGCAAATAAAGTTTTGATACCACATTCACCTTTCTGCCCCTCCTCTCTAGCCCTCTGTGAAAACATTAGACGTGACATTAACATTAGTCTGTAGAAATAATAACTTCAAAGAAACAGAAAGCATTAAAAGCAAGCAACCCTGAGAATAAACTAGAAATGATCCAACAAAAACATAGCATAAGAGCGCATGTCCACATATGAACTCACCTCCTTTTTTAAATGGAGTTGACGCTCTCTCTCAGCAACAACCTTTTTGTGAGCAAGCCACTGTTCGCGCCACGCATCCAACAAAGGCAGGCACTCAGACAAATCTGGAACAAACAGAACAGTGATCTCTTTATGGCTAAAGAACCCATCCTTGCCATATCTATCATAGTGTATCTGCACGGGCAAAAAGCAATCTAAAATCAGCTTTCTGACTTCAAGAAATAAATGCCAGCAACCAGAAAACTAATCATCTCATACTTGCAGCTCAGGAATTAGATTATGTCCAAGAACAAGAAAACAGACAGAATTGGCAATTGGCCAATCTCATACACGAATAAATAATCAAGCTGTTAACTTTTAAACAGCCAAAGAGTATCCTAGAAGGCGTTCATGTATAGAATTTAAGAATTATTAGCCCACTGCTAATAGTAGGCATTTTCACTAAACGGCATCCTAAGCAGTATTTATTGTGCAAGTGTACTAGTATGCATATTAGTCAGATTGTCACAACTTGATTGCTCTTATTTATCTCTTTTATGCCAAATTATGTCGCAGATATGCTTGCAATTTATACACTAAGGACCACAAAATAAAAAATAAATGACATACAAGCACCTAAGGTTTTGTCTTATTCTAACAACCACATAATAATTGCATAAAAACCTTTTGTTAGATAAATTGCTCTTATTTATCACTTTTTATGCCATATTATGGCACAGATATGCTTGCAATTTATACACAACTAAGGACCACATAACAAAAGGTTAATGGCATACAAGCACCTAAGGTTTTGTCTTATTCTTACAACCACATAATAATTAGATAAAAACCTCTTGTCTAATTCCTCTTTTTCTCCCTCTACTTTCTTTTAACAATTCCTTGACAATGTTTCAAGAATAGAAGAAAACCACCACCAAGTCGACCCCTAAAATTCAATGTTGCAACCAAAGTTCCAAAAGATGTGCCTACATGCACCCCGATAAAAATAACTCCAAAATTCCCATTTCACTTACTGCTAGAAATTTGGGACCTTAGTTTCACAATTCCAGCTATAAAGGCCACAAAATTCACTTTAAGTCGAACACTATACAAACTGAAAACTGTAGAATCCCTTCTTGATAAAATATTAATGATCAAACACTAATTTCCCAGCTCACAATAAAAGTGAAAAAAAGACAAATTAGAAAATTATTTCATAACTTCCAACATGCTTGAGGGAATAAATACACATCATAACAGCAAAAGCAGAACTATACCTCCAGAAAACGATTCCAGTTGTGGCAGTTCTTCAAATCAATTTGAGCTACATCTCTTGCATATCTACAAAGTAAACTTCCATTAGTCCCACTAGATGGGAACCATTATTCAACTCCCAGATCTCAGATTGGAACTACAGTGTCTCAAATGACAGTTTACCACAAGCAATATAATACTAACCTGAGGGCTGTCCGGACTAAAACAGAATCATCAACTGAAGGATCCCCACCATCAACAGACTCCCATGGACCACCAATAGCCATAAAAGAACGATCTCTCTTCAGGATAGCGAACCTAAGAATATTGCAAAAATGTGGTATGCGATTGTCATAGCTTTTCTCAGATGATAGCTCCTCTAGTGCATTCTTACTGAGTCCACTCATCAAAATTATCTGAACCAGAGAGACAAAAATATATGTTACCAAGCAGATAAATGTTGATACATCTGTTTAGGAAATCATAATAGTGAAAGGGTGGAACAATTGAACAACTAACATTCATCAGTTATGATTAAATGAAAATAGAATAAAATCATACATAGAAGAAAACAAAATGGTGCTTTCCATGGTTTGTCTTTTTCTCACTTTGTATTTACCATATGATGGATCTTCTTTAACCAATAAACATCTGAACATACTCACTGATAAAAAAAATGAATTTTAATTTTCTAGAAAACAAAATAACCATATAATCTCCAGCTTGTCTACTTTAATTTTAGGAAAAAAAGAGAGAGAATATCCAACCATCTAGATTAATTTTCCTATTCACCCACACCAAATTTTTTTTTTCTTTTGTCAACAGAAATTTTTCCATCTTCTTCAATGCTTCATCTAGCACCATGCTTTGTAAACCTTCAGAATTTTCTTCCCTAAACTCTAAATCCAATCTCTCACTAAGATAAAAGCCATTCTTGTTCAAAATAAATCCATAGGTATACATTTAACAAGGCAAAGGGATAGATCATTAGTCCTACTTCTGCTTTTGATTCTCTTCCAATTGCAATATATCAAACTTTGCACTCCTTGTTCATCTACTCATTTATGGACATATTTCTAAACAGTGTGCCCGAAAAGAATAGCTACTTTTGTAGCTTATTCAAGAAGTCCTACAACTTCAAAAAGAATTATGTTTTCAAATGAATCTTAAAACTTTCTCAACAAAGCCCTTGAGCCTTTAAAACTACTCAATTTTATTCAAAAGCAAATCTATTTGTGCCACGTGTGCCTTGCTTTGCTACTGCTGCCAAGCAAGCCCATTTATCAATTTTTGAGTAATATGGATCATCTTTAATAGTTTATATACTTTATTAAAGAATAAAAACTTCAATAAACTAGTTGAAGAATAAAACAGAGAGAAATAACAAGCAAACTACCTTTGCATTCCATATGGTGTGCCCATGCTCTGATTTCACAAGTTGGGTCGAAAGCTTAATTGATAAGGGGTCTTTTGACTCCACGACGCCCTCATCTTCAACAAAATCATGCTCAAAACTGGTGAAGATGACTAATATGAGTCTGTTATGATTTCTCAAAGACCAAGGATATATATATATATACTTTTCATTTCAGGAGAGGAAAGCTTCAAAGAGTTGCATGAAATTTTACATTACAACATCAATGTTTTCATGCTTCTAAAATATTTACACATGCAAAGATGGCTTTAAAATGACAAGCAACCAAAAGCAATAGTGGATGCAAATGCATACCCTATTCAATTCATAATCGAAAAAAATAAACCAACCTAATAAAAACCTACTAAAATATTTTACAGCAGCTCGAAAAGAAGAGATCAATCCTATTCGACACAATAAAAAAGCAGAGTACCTGACAGGTGTGTGGATTGAAAGATTAAGATTTTCCTTTGGCCAGTTCAAGACAACCTAGACAACACAAATATTAAAATACAACAATAATTAAACGCATCTTGATGTCTTTCAATTGAGGGGAATCAGTAAGACAAACCTTTGAAAATTCTGGAGAAATAAATAATCTGGGGTATCTCTTATCTAAGGACAAAAAGTCCCGCTCAATGTCCACCAGACTGGATGCATGAATCTGCAAATACGCAACATTGATTACAGATACAAATGAAGTTAAATGACGAACAGCTCATGTTGCATATAAGAGACTGATGGAGCCTAAAATATAGAATGTCATATGTAACAGCTGCAGTGAAGTTCCAGTCATACTTAAAGGGTAAAAGTTTCTTCATTTCAGGAGCAGTAACAGCTGCAAGATATACTGTCTACCATCGATAAAGAAGTTCCAACATATGAAAATTCTAAATACCAGTTTAAGGTATGCAGATAAAATCTTAGAAACTGTACAAGAGATTGTTAACATAGCCTCTGTATGATGCAAATGTTTCCCCAGCAATGTAACAATATGAGAGATGGGCTGGTAAGTCCAAAAAAGTAGAAGATATACCAAGAAGGAAACGAAACACGCAACAGGAAGGTAACTAAATTGCAGGAGTATGAAAGAGAGAAAGGGAATTAAACAAAGAAAAGGAACCCAGAAGAGAAGTGCTCCAAACGTAGAAGGATCAAACAGAATGTAACTTTTAGAAAGTCAAAAGAAGTGAACAGCAGAACCAGATGCAAGCCTTAGGCCAAGAACAGAAAAGGTAGGTTCTAATAGAAGCGACAGCAGGAAGAATCAAAATTGCATCCAATCAAGCTCCAATACCAAGAGCTATGAGGAAACGAGTGGATAGTTGACGGGTAAAAGTTCTTATCAGTTGCACTACTAAGCTCTTGAATTATTTTCTTTACCTTGCAAACATATTCTCTTCTTTTTTCTTTAACAGGTGAGTGACGCCTTCAGCATAATAGAGCAGCTAGTTAGTTATGAGGACTGTAAGATACACAAGCAGCTATATATTCAGAACTAGAAGAGGACTCAATTGAAACATCATGATCCACCTATGTGAAGCTTCATGGCTTGGGGAATCTCGTCGCAAGGTTCTGCCCTCCTTCATCAAAGAGGGTCCACGTCTATCCCGTGAGACTCTTGGTGGAGTTCGTTCATGCCTAATTTCGAGTACACGTTTTCGTTCTCGCTCCCTCTCCTTCTCACGCCGCTCCATAAGGCGTTCCCTTTCACGCTTTCTTTCTCGCTCTCGCTCTCGTTCGCGTTCCCTTTCCTTCTCTCTTTCTCTTTCTTTCTCCCTCTCACGCAAAAGCTCCCGGCGACGCTCCTCCTCTCTTAGCTCGAACTCCTGAAGATAACCAGCTCTATCATCCCTACGCTCATCACTCCTCAAATGCCCACCACGATAATCCGACTCAAGAGATGTGCCATGAAGCCCTTTTCCAGTGCCATAATCCCTGCCTGGAGGCAAGCTAACACCATAGCCTGGATTTGACGAACTCTGAGTATACAGGAGATCATCCGCATTTCTCCGTGGAGCTGCCCCTAATATCGATGGAGCATGTTGCCCACTATATGAAGAAGCACTAAGCATTGATGAACTGCGAGGATCAGCATCCACTCTTCCTCCATACGACACAAGATCTTGGGTGGAATGACGATTAGCAGCACCTCTTGCTGCAAGATAATCAACTTGTCTGCCAGAAATGTGTTGCTACTCAGTGTAATATAAGTTTATACAAGCTACTTTGCTGTTGACAGACTATCACCACAATAGAGAGGTCTAATGCATCATAACATGGCAAGGATGGCCTTGCCAGTTCATCAATGAAAAAAAAAAAAAAAAAAAAAAAAAGATGCAACTCATAAACACAGGTACCATAAGATGTCAAATGCATAATATGCTATATTTGGACACATCACATGCTAAATACTTAAAGAATAACAAATACCTGGAAGCTGCATCAAGAGAAACAGATTGCAGTGACTGAGACTTCAGCAACTGTTCTTGCCGAAGTATTGATGCCTGATCGATGCGTTCATAAATCCCTGGCTGTCACAATAGATGGGAGAAAAAGCATAAAACATTACCAGCAAAATAGTAGAACAAATATGTTTAATCAGAAAACTAATGGGAATAACAAAGAAAAAAAGAAAGACTGCGCCTTGAGTGTCTAACATAGAAAAAAAGAGCATCAAATTTACAATATCAAAATGATGTTCTCGTAATTAAAAAATTTTATTTGCTATTGAAGATGCATAATTCTACCATTGGTTGTGGCCATAAATAACCCTGAAAAAAATCTAGAAACCAATAACACAAACTGTAGAAGTTTGTACATATTGACACCGATAATTATATATTTACTCAGTCATTGAGCATATCCGTCCAGCATATCAGATGCTTAAACTTATCAATATGAACCAATTAACAGAATCCAGATTTCCAAAATTGATCATTGAAACGATTACATATAACATTTCAGCATATTAGGATGAAGTATGATTATGAAAATGATCTTATTATGATGCAATACCTGATTTTGATGACTAAAACCGATAGAATCTGCATATCGTGCAGCTGAATCACTCTGGATGTCCCTCCCCATATACGCACTCTGTCGTTCACCATATTGGCGCCTCTCTAGTGCCGGATAATCATGAATCTTCTCAGCATATAATTGATCATTTTTTAGACCATATCCATGACTAGATGATGGAACATAGTCAGTCGATGCATATTTTGGAGAATCAGGCAGAGCTGAGGTATAGCCACCACGACCTTCCAAAACTGATGGCCCAGTCCCTTTAGCACTAATTGTGGAGGCCTATACAATATAAATTTCCAAATGGAACCTTAGAAGTTTATAGCAGACTAGTAGTAAAAAAAAACACTTGTCCCACCAACCTGTTGAGAAGCAGTCAAGGCAGCTGAGCCATACATAGCCCCATATTGGCCCCCATAATGTGCTGCAGAGCCTCTGTATCCCCCAATATCCGTTTCTTGAGAAGCACTCAGCATTGATGAGTGCCTAGAAGCCAAGGAATGTTGAGAACCTCCATCAGGCCCTCCAACTGAACCTCCAGCATACCCAGCTCCCAGCTATAAAAGTACAAAAATTTTAAATGAAAAATGAGATAAATCATCCACCAAAAAAATGTACATAAAACTACGGTTTTCTAGCAAACCCAAACCAAGTGTTTCTCAATTTAATCTTACAGGAAATTACATTTGATAGTTGGCAATTTAGCACGCCATGAAAGATAAAAATAAATAACTAAATTCCCCAAATCAGTCAAAATTTGATCAGGTTAAAAGAACAAATGTGAAAAAAATGAAATGCGTATAAAAGAAAATGCCATTATTCATCCACATCCCATAAATTCAACTAGAAAATTAGAACACAAGCAAATAATTACAAGCTAAAGGAGACGTAATGCATGATAATTAAAACATGTAATACACTTCCAAAACAATAATCCATAGTTAATTTCAGAATAATTAGAAAATGTACTGCAGCTTCAAACAAGTATCCCAAAACCAAAAACACAAAAGGCCCCAAAAAGAAACAATACAAATAAACTCAACACTACACATTCCATTAATGTCTAAAAAAACATAAGAAAAGCTGCGATTTTTGGCCAATGAACTTACATTTTGACCGTAGCCAGATTGCCCACCGTATGTTTGCTGCCCGTAGGCACTACTGCCTCGAGATGAATACATCTTTTTAAACCATAAACCAAATGAAAACAATAACCAAACCTGCAATTTAACAACGAACCAGACATGCAATCAATTTTACTACGGCTAACAGCAAAAGACTTGGCCTTTAGAATCAGATGATTCGAAATTGACATCAAAATCAAGAAGAGGATGGGAGTAACGTGAACTTACGCCGATTGACTTGGAAACGGAATTCAATTGGATGATGAATTGAAAATAAAATAAAAAATAAAAAATAAAAACCCTAATTTACAGAGAGATTGAAATTTTTAGGTAACAAACTACTCGCCGTTTTATATTTGATGCACCGTGTTGGCGGGTTTGAGAAAAAGGACCTGTTTCGGGCCTTATGGATTGGATTTTTCAACTGATGTAATTGGACCTATTTTTCTGTTTTGCTTTGTTTTACAGGGTCTTTTTTTTTTTGTAAAAAAGGCAAATTAGATCGTACACCCCTCTTTATATTATAACATAGACCATAAATTAATCACACGTGTGAATTAAAAAAATACGTCTCTTTTCTTTTAATAACATTGCATCGTCTTTATACTGTGCCAATTCTCGTCTATCAGTGTGGCTATTTGAAACCTCTCTTATCTTACAGTCACCGAAGACATTGTGCTTTAAGGATATTAAGAGGATTTTTTTAACGAAATGTGCTTTGGTAATTTCATTGCCAATATACAAAGCAATGAATCAATTCAACTACGTGAAGACCATACTGCAAAGCATCTTCAAAAAAAAAAAAGCAAATTGGTCCTATAATAAACAAAGACAACATATCTATTATAATCTACATGGCTATCTATGTATATATTCTCATGAAAAATTATGAGTTATGAGACAAATATTTTTTTGAGCATTTTCCATGAATGAGAATGCACGGACTGGAGATGCGAGTATTTTCATCTCCATAGTCATCATTCACCGCACAGCATAAAAAAACCAACAGCACGAAGAACACTGGTAACTAAAACATGATTCGTTGGCAACTAAAATTCAAAGGTAAAATTCAAAGTTATTGTATATCAATAATGAACATGTAAGCAAATATCAATGAACATATAGTTCATTCTTAATGAATCTGTATTATTTTCATTACTTAAATAATGGAGATTCATTGACTTTAACGTACAGATTCAATGAATATATAGGTGACTATCAATGAATATGTAGGTGAAGATTAATGAACTTGCAGGTGGTTTTAAAAGTCAATGATCCTACATATGAGAATCAATGAACATGCAAGTGAAGTTGAATGAACATGTATTATTTAAGTAATGAATCCAACAAATCATGATTGCTACATCAACTCATTAATGTCAAAATTTAAACAGCCTATTAAAAATAATTTTCTGAGAAAAACATTGAAAAGATGTCACAACCCTTTTAAGTTTTTTATGCCTTAGTTATTGGAAACTCAAACACAACATCTTCGCCTGAAAAGCTTCCTGTAAACTGCAAAAAATGTCTACAACTTGTACTCTGTGTTGTTTCACTCGTTTGGGTCCAAGAAAACCTTCATTATCTTGGATACATCAATTTTATATCTAGTACGCCCAATAATTTCAGCAAGCAATACAATATCCTCGAGCATTGCCTCATGCACAGTAGTGAGTGTGTGGGTATGAGACCTTTAGACAACTGAACCTTTCTTTGGGGGCCTCAATGTCCTCCTGGTACCGATCAAGATGACATCCTTTTCACTGAACTTCTTCTCCAGTTCTCTGACAAGCCTAACATGAGTCTTTTGTAAGCTTTCCTCAATTTGTAAGGAATATGGATAACAATAGCCTTCCTATTCCCAACATTAATTTGAATTACAGAATTGATGTAGAGATCCTTCATGTCGGATTTCAACTCCGAGCTAGTGTTCTCTAAATCAAAGAATGCATGTGCAATAAACTCCTTGAATTCAGTGGGTTCCGTATTGTTATCTTTGTGAATCTTCTGCTTTGTGGTATCTTTACAGAATTGAAGAAGAAGAAGAAGAAAATCCAAGAGGGGAGTAGCCGAAAGCTCAAGTGATGCTTTTCGAGCTTTGTAGATCAGAGAGAAACCTAATAATTGAAGTAACAAAAAATGTGAAGATTGATGTCTACCGGGCATGTCAAAGTCATCATCTACCTACTGCAAGTCTCTTTTTTCTCAAACAATAAAAACACCAAAAACGTTAAAGAAAAAAAGGGTGTGTTTTGCCTTTCTAATTCACATGTGTGTGGTCCATGTTACAATATGAACAGGGGTCCATGATATAACAACTGTTACAAAAATACCTAAAAAAAATTAATTCATCGATAAAATACCCATCCTTTTCAGAATTTACATGCGTATGCAAAAATAAAAAAATAATTATACGTGTGCCCTCCTTTTCTAATGCAAAAACACTGCTCACGGTATGTCATTTTTAGGCCTAAATTTGATATGCTACTATAAATTATTGGGGTAATAAAAAATTATGAACGTGATCCCTATAACAATGGTGATATCTCACTTAAAGTTGAGAAATTTACATTATACATAACTTTGTCGATGTCATTTTTTTTTACCATATTGGTATTAAATCACTAGTAGAAAAGTCCCATAAGTTATACAAGAAAATGGTTTGTTTTTGTTGTTAATTATGATAGATTAATTTATGCATGGTTGGTTTTGTTTTAGGTCAGTGTTTTTCTATTGCAGGGTGGTTATGATGTGGAATAATCATGTACACAAGTAGCATTGTTGCTGCCCCCATTTTTTTATGGATTGTCGCTGAGTAGAGTAGCTAACCCGTTAATTCAGATGTTCAATTTGGGGATGAGAAACTCTCCCCTATATCACAACTTATGCCTATGCCAATTCCACCTCCATCAGGTTTATCATCACCATCTCTAGCTTCCACCTCAGATAGGAAGGGAGGTTGTGTAAGGGCAAATTTTGGAAAGAAACTAGTAGTTAGAGTTTAAGGGCTTGATTGCCTTGATAAGGATTGTAGAAACTATAGCATCCCTGCTTTGGTTTAACAGAAACAGAAAATGGATCAAACCCCATTTGAGAGTTAATATACAGAAAGGAGGGAAAAAAGTACATAGTTTTTAAAGGAGGAGAAATCTAAACAAAAACAATCATCAAAAGTGAGAGGAATTTTAAAAATTCTCATAAGAGGGGACCTTTTGCCAATGTAAATATGTTTAAAGGGTTCTTTTTGTATGTTGTGATGTTGTCTTTGTAAGTAAAAAATGAGTGAGTTTAGTGGGTTGTTAACAAAAATAATTGAGAGAGTTTATTATTAGATTTTGTGATTAGTATAAAAAAATTAAAAGAGGCAATGGGATTTGGAGTTTGAAACATAGTCACATGCCTCACTCTCTACCAATCCCTTGTTATTATAAGTAAATTGAGAAGAGTCTCACATGAGAATCAGATTTTTTTTTTTTGTTTTCTTTGTCCTTTTTTGGTCATAGAGTTTCAATGAGTGGCTTATGAAATTAATTTTAGGAAATTTAAATATATGAAACAATTCATATACATAATCATATTTTAAAATATATAAGATTTCTACAAACTCTCTCTCTCTCTTAAATACAATATAGACTATATATATTCAAACAATAAAACTCATAATCATACACAAAAAAAAATCTCCTAAAAATATAAATATATGAACTGTAAATATATTATAGTATATAATGAATATACTTTTGGTATATTATTAGTTTTTGATACACTTCAAAACATCGAAACAAAAAACAATACAGATATATGAACAGTAAATATGTTATAGTATAATTTTAAAAAAATATATGTTAGTAGCTATAATATTTAACTATAGTAATTTTTTTTGAACTACTAGTATTCCAAACAAAAAAAAGTTAATTATTTATACATTCATATTTGATTATTCATTAAATTAACTTTATTTTATATTAATTATAATTATTTATATATTCATAAATCTCTACATTTGGCACATAGCAAATCAAAAATTATAGGTTTCTGTATAAAATTTAGCATAACAAATTATCAGAGAGAAAATTCTAATCTACACTTGAAATATAATGTAATAACTCAAATTTATGAGGTTATTAATATAATTATTTTTAATTATTGTTATTAATTATTATTATTATTTTATTTATTATCATCATCCTTATTATTATTATTGGTACTAAAATTATTATTGAGATCCTTGTTGTTAATATTATTATTATTATCTTTACTATTCTATTTATTATTTTCATTATTATTATAAATATATATATATATATAAGAGGGACCATTGGGTGATGGACACATGGTGTCCATCTTTTAATAAAAAGAGAGTGGTCCTGTGCAGTTAGAGAAGTAGAAGGGAGCTTTTGTGCAAAATTACATGTTTAGTTCCTGTAATTTTCTTTTCCTCCATTCAACCCCAAATGACCTTCGATTGACCTCAAACTCGAACCATAAACTCGTCTCATCATCATTTTCATTCTGGTAGTGTTAGTTTTGCATGAGGTGGTTCTGAATAGTGCAGAATTGGCATTTTTCAGTCAGCCTTCTACCTTAAATCTGCACTGTTCCGGTGGGTTTCAGACGACAAGGTTGGTTGCATTGTGTTCGTCTCATCGACAGGAGTCCGTAGGTACTGACCACATATCCGATCTACGTCTATAGAATATTTGGCAAATATTTTTATTTAATTTTGGTTTATTTTTAGATTTAATTTTTCAGTGAATATTTTGGATTGTTTGAGACTATTTTTGTGTTCTACTAATTATTTTGAACATTTTAGTATAATTTGTTTGTCTAAGTCTCGTGTTTTCCAGTGAGATTTGGGTGAGTCCCACCCGAATTTCCTGTGAATAAATAGAAACGACCTGAGAAAATTATGAAACTATTTTTAATAAATAGTATAAATTGTGGTAATGAATTTTTGTATATAGAGTTTAGTCTAGCTCCTTATGGTTTGCGAGAAATAAATCCTGGAAGCTTTTCGGTGCAAATTTCATAATTTTCATTTAAATTGTTTTAACTCACCAAAAATAATTCTTTTAGCCTCAAATGTCATGTTTAGGATGTTTTCAAGTTTATTTTAATAATTCCTTGATTTTATTAGTTTTATGGATTTTTTATGAATTTGTTTGATAAATATACAT
>CATIWM010093995.1:0-39697 GCA_949671775.1 Mallotus repandus | reverse complement strand
AATCATTGATATTAATACTAATTTATGTTATAAATATGTAATTTTTATTATAATTACCATTTTTTAATTATACTAATATACATCAAAATTATGTAATTTGTTTAATACTAATCTTTGATATTAATGCTAATTTATGTTATGACTATGTAATTTTTATTACAATTACCAATTTCTAATTATATTTACTTAAAATTATTATTAATATACATTACAATTAAATGATACTAAAATTATATAAATAAGTTTGTTCGCGAACATCTTAAACGAGCCTGTTCATGAACATATTAAACGAGCTTGTTCGCGAGCTTGTTCATGAACATCTTACACGAGCTTGTTCATGAACATCTTACACGAGCCTGTTCGCAATGTTGTTCACGAACTTGTTCATAAACATCATAAACGAGCCTGTTCGCAAGCTTGTTCACGAACATCCTAAACGAGCCTGTTCGCGAGCTTGTTCATGAACATATTGACGAGCTTGTTCGAGATCCTTAACGAGCCGAGCTTTGAGGTGTTTGAGCTCTGTTCATTTATCTTTCAAGCCTCAAAATCTTATTCGGGCTCTGTTCGTTTAGCTTAACAAACGAGTTTGAACGAGCTTTTAACGAGCCAAACTCTGAGCCGCTCGTGTTCGTTTACACCCCTATTTATGGATCCAATAATAAATAAATAAAGTATTACCGGCCATTGTACAAGCAACTTACTGAACTACAAGCATAGATAGTGGTGAAGATGCAAAAGCAATATTTGTTGTACTAAAGAATATGCAAAAGCAATACTTAAATGCTGATATGAATTAGATGGTACTGAAGAATAAAAATACTTCAACCACCTTGTATTAATTAAAACCAGAAGCCTCATTGATTAGGGCGTGGCAAACTGCAGACTGAGTAGAACTTCTATGCTTTTAGGTTACAATGTCCATTAATACTTTTCCATCAAAATACACATGTTCAATGGAAATCAACATATAGATTGCTACCCAAAACCATGAATTTTTTTTAAAGAGAATATCAACATTATTTTCTTGACGTTGCTGCCTTTTTCCTGAACAGAAAAATGCTGCCACCTACATTATAAAATCTGCTCCTGATCATCATCATCTTTCTATTCTTCTTCTCGTTCCTTTCCTTGACCCTTATCCTCTTCCTCAAGTAACTAACCATTTTGGACAAGAAACCCTTTACTTGGAACCTTTCCTTATTATTATCGACCATGATAAGACCCTTTTCTTCTCTTGAAAAATTTGGTGCAGAAATAAACCTTTTTGATCCGCAAGGAAAAGGCAGAGCCATCATATGCCTGTCAATGACATGACCAAGAGACACTATTTCATATGAATCATATAAAGGACTTCCACAATCCCATAACATATTACCTGCTTCGTTCTTCTTCTTCTCCTCCTGCTTCTCCATATAGATTAACAACCCCGCTGTTCTTGAAGTGGGTTTTTTAAGGATTATGCTTAGGAAGACTTCTATTATATATTTTAGGTCCAAATTTTTATGTTTCTTGGAGACCTTAGTGTGATGTGTGTGTCATTTGAGATTGTCATAAGGTGTGTTTGATGACTAAATGTGGGAGCTAGCTATAGCACACATTGGGCAATAGCATTGGGCATTATTTTGAAGTTGGTAGTTTTAAAATGGCAATCAACGTTTTCTTTACGTTTAAACAAAATAATTTGGTCACCACAATCAGCAGGTGGTGACCTACGAATGCTTGCACGTTTTGACGGCTTTGGCTTAAGTTTGATAAGTCACCGTCAGCTCTTGTTCAGCTTTAGGGGCCTCCACCGGCCAACTACTATACTATCGTAATGGAAGCCAATTGCTCACCAATTTTTTAAATCTTCTTTTGACTTGTTTGAGATCGATGTAGCACATAAGCATCATCTCCAAACAAGACACGAAAACAACAAAACTAATGGATCACAGAGTAAGTGGCCGCCATGGTTGGTCTCCTATTAAGGCATGTTTAGGCAAAATCTTTCCTTATTTTTTTCACATTGCACCCTTTTACTAAATTTTCAATACATTACACTTTTTTACTCCTAATTTTTTGCACATTGAACCTTTATTACAAAATTAAAGGCGTCAATCATCTATTTCTAATAGATTACAAGATATATTTTAATTATGCATTAAATATTTATATAATTAATATAAAAATATAGCAAAAATTAATACATAATAAAATTTTCAATGAATAAAAATACATGATATATTTAATAAATTAAATGCTAGTGAAAAATTATAATATTTGTCAAATAAAATATTATTGCACACAACCATCTCTCTTGCAATTAATATTTAATAAATTCTATTAATTAAGTTTTTTAAATAAATAAAACATTAACTTATGGAAAATTCTTTGGTGACTTTATTTTTTAGCTATTTTTTTACTTTATTTTTATCATCACAGGATGAGAGTATATTTTATCATCTAGCGGTGGTTATTAGCAATGTATATTTTACTTCATAAAAAAGAAAATAACTATATAACACACCTTAATTGACTATAATATTATTTTTAAAGTTGTGAAATCTAGATATATAATTTTCTTTACTATTTTATTTATTAAATATCTCACGTATTTTTTATTGATAAAAAATTTATTATGTATATTTTTGTATTTATTATATAAATATTTAATGCACAATTAAGATATGTCATAATTTTTATAACTATATATATTTTTACTATTATAAATTTATTGAAAATAGATGATTGATATATTTTTTTTTGGTAGAAAATGAAAAAGCAGAAAACATAAATGATTGATATTTTAATGATATAAAAAGTATATAATTTTTGAAATTTTTAATAAATTTAATTAAATTATTTTAGTAATTATATGAATTTAATGTTAATAATAAAAAATATAAAAATTAAATAGAAAATTTTTAAAATTATAGAGACTAATTTAATTTTTTTAATTGTTAATTTTCTAGTAAGGTTTCAATGTGCCAATAATTGAGAGTAAAAAGGTACAATATATGAATTTGAAAATGAAGGAATGCAATGTGCCAAAACTTTAATAGAAAGACACAATGTGAAAAAGTTTAAGAGTATTATATATATATATATATATATATATATATAGGTATGCCTACACTATTAGTTATTTTTTTACTTCTTTGATAGCATCATTGGGAATAAGAGAAGTAAACAAAACTAGTGCTTCATTGGCTTTTTCATAGGCTTCATATTAATAAAAGGAAAAAATTATATATATGGGGAAGATATTATGAAAAAAAAAATGTATATATATTATATAAGTGTGTATTCATAAAATATAAAATGAGTGTGTTTTCAACTGATGCATGGATCTAATTATGAGTTTATGAATTTAAGCTCTAAGAGTTCTGTCTATATATGAAAATCGAAAAGAATGTAATCTTTAATGTTTTTTAAATTAAAAAAGTGATTTGAAATTAATTCTTTTGATTCGAACTGGAATGTGTTATGAAATTAGAATGTAACTTCAATATTTTATTACTACAATAAAAGAAATTGAGAGTTCAAAAAAAGGAAATAGAATTAGATCCTTTTAAAGTCAACATGAATTAATCAAATCAAATTGCATAGGGTATTTTTCAATGAATCTTTAATACACAAAACAAACAAATAATTTAACCTACAAAATTACCAAGATAACAAGTCTTTCTCACCAACCAGGAAAAAACAAGAAGAAGAAGAAAACAACTTCAATGAAGGAGGCACCTTTTTTTCCTTGATAGAGCATTCAGGTCACGTAAATGGGTTGATAAGAAAGATGCCCACAAGACAAATAAATCAATCCAAGAAAAATTCAAGAAATTGGAAAAAAAAAAAAAAACAAATGAACCATATTAATTGCTTAAAGAGAACTTCAAAGAAAAGCACAGTCAAGTCCTTGTCAACTTGCCATCCACTTTTAAGTTGGTAATGGAGACACCTCTACATGCAAGGAGGATCATATCCTGTAAATTGGAAAGGGACAAAACATGTTTCTGGTAAGAGAATAATCTTTGTTTTATACAACTAGCAATAGCAATACCATGATAAGCAATACCATGAAAGAAAAGACTAGATTCTATTCCACTTTAATTCCTTTCTTTAGCTCCAAAACACCCAACTTTCTTCCTTAAACCTATGTGGTATATACAATAGGCAACAGCTTTGTCTTCTTGAGGTGGAATATGTATTAAAATTACCAACTCAAGCTAAAGCTGTCTCTTGAACCATACGAAGTAATTTCACTTCATTTTTATTAAAAAACAAAAAAGCAATAGCAAAAAATATTCAAGTTGTACTTCTAAAAATGATAGTTCCCAATTTAAGCCATTAATAATAATAATTTTTCTATAAATGTTGATAAATCTGTAAATTAAATGGAACTCATCATTTTATTTGAGATGTACGACTATAAATTAAAAAAAATTATCCTAATAGTTGGGATCACCTTATCGGAGGGCTATTCTCATTTAAGTCACATTTTGAATTTGAGTTGTAGTATATGCAATCGCATTAAATTAGTTATTTAGAGATTTTTGTCTTCCGCATGAATCAAACTGAATTAATTAGAAATTAATGAACTCTATTACCGATGGTTCAGACTAAAAAAAAATTCTAATTCTATAAAATAAAGAATTATTATTTGTAAATTTAAACATGAATTTGTGAAACTTAATTGTTGTTCACTATAGTTCTACACCTTTTGCTACCTAACAAATTTAAGTACAAATCTAACCCATCACGAAGCGAATGGGCATATTTAGATTGCAGCATGAGAACCACAAATTTGAGTTTGAAAATTCATCAAGGAAAAAAGGAAAAAACAGGAGGTGTTTTGGGTCTTTAATACTTGTGTGTGGTTGGAAAAATTTTGAGGTCTAATTCAAAATTTACATACATCTTCTCAGCTTCTTGAGAAGGTGCCTCCAATAAATATATACATAGATGTTCCTTTCCATTGATTTTCAGGCATTGATGTGCTCTGTTGCGCTGGACAGACATTGACAATTCCAAAAAAAAATTTGTGGACCTCAGGCATCAATCTAGCTTCACATTTGGCTCTCTATAGAGACTTTGACACTATGGATAAAAAGAAAAAATGCTTTATGTTAACATTCCTGATAAGGGTCTAATTCAACAAAATCTGTCAAGAAATTTGGCGTATTATAAACCCTTTTCATTATTTAAACTGTTAAATATTTTTATTTACTAGTAAACTGATTGAATCAAATTATTTGTCTGTTAAATTAATTTATTATAATTAATCATGTCATTATTTAAATTTAAACTAAATATTTTAATTGATAAATTTTTAAATTATAATTAATGGAAAAAAAATTAAAAACTACCAACAACCGTAGGGATTAGTCAATAGGGAACCGTTCTCGTCCTAATGTATGCAATGATTTTAAATTAATTATTAAAAGAATTTAATCATGTTTAAGGTTATGATGAAATTGAACTGTATTAGTTAAAGTATAATACTGCATTAAATTAATTGTCAGGACATTTTTACATTTCTTATAATCATATCCAAATCAAACAAATTAGAATCAATACTAAATTAGTTTTTAGAAAATATTTATCGTTTTTGTGGTTCTATTTAGATTGGACATAATGAAATACTTGTGATTAAAAAAGAAAAAAAAAAAGCTAGAGCCTAGTTTTTTTTTTTTTTTTGAATATGTAAATCTTAAAAAGAAAATAGTAACCCTAACCACCACACTAAACGCGGCGTTATTAGTTAAGATATAATTAAATTTATCCCAAACAGAGTACAAGCGTACAGATAACTAAAGCAACCTGCGGGTAATACAAATATGTAAACAGAAAAAAAACAGGCTTAAACCTCAATTAACAATCAATTAATAAAACCTTCCTCTCCTTCTCTCTCGCAAATGCGAACTCTTTCTCCTCACTGAATCCTCGCAGCCGCCGCAGTATTTATCATTCGACGCCGGAAGTTCGTGCAGCTAGGGTTCCGGCGATGGCATCGGAGGATGTGAAGACACGAAGCGAGTCTGCAGTTTCAACGATCGTTAATCTGGCGGAGGAAGCTAAGTTAGCGAGTGAAGGAGTTAAGGCGCCAGGCCATGCTCTCCTTAGTATCTGCAAGTCCTTAATCGCTGGTGGTGTTGCCGGTGGAGTGTATGTTCTTGTCTTGTCTTGCCTTTTCTTTTCCCCTTAATTTGTGTAATCGATCTGTTATTGAAGTTTTTGTTTTTTTAATTATTTTCTGTTAGTTTTGTTCTTGTTATGAAATGAAATGATAGCTTTTTTTGTTATTTAATTTTAAAATTGTATTTTTTTGTCAATGCCATTTTTGATAAAAAGAAAATATTGTGATTATTGATTATGGAATTCAAAGTTTTTGTCTCTAGTTTCAATCTTTCGAATATTTTTACCGTTATGGAAAATTGTATTATTTTGATATGGTTAAGTAGGAATTGTTGCATAATGGGTCACTTTATTGCTGCCTCAGTGAGTGGTTTATGTTTCTGCTAAATGTAAGATGTGTGCTATATGTTTCAGGTCGCGTACTGCTGTTGCTCCCTTAGAAAGATTAAAAATTCTGCTCCAGGTATTGCATTATAATTGTTTTTCAGCTAAGTTGTGTTTGTTGATACTTGATAGTGAAAAATTCAATAGTTTCCTGTTTCAATGAGCAATTTTATTACACGCCAAATAGTTTTCCATTATGTTCTGAGTCTCTGTATATATAATAGCCTTGATCCCTGTGTGGGGAGAGAGACAATTGGGAAAATTTTATTTGGGCTTTGGTAGAACTCAGTAGATATTTGCCAGTTGCTACATTTATGATGTGGCACTGCTGAATAATCATATAAGTAGGTTTGACCTTTGGAATACACAGGTTCAAAATCCACACAGTATAAAATACAACGGTACAATTCAGGGCTTGAAATACATATGGCGAACTGAGGGTCTCAGAGGAATGTTTAAAGGCAATGGCACTAATTGTGCTCGCATTGTTCCAAATTCAGCAGTCAAGTTCTTTAGTTATGAGGAAGCCTCCAAGTATGTTTCGGTGCTTCTTTCTCTGACGTTTTTATACTTTTCTGAATTTTAGGCTTTCATTTTTGTTGGTTAAGTTAACAACCTTTTCCTTCCCTTCTGCTCTCTTTTTGTAAACAGGGCTATACTATGGATGTACAGGCAGCAAACTGGAAATGGTATGACCACTCCTTATGTTACTTTTATGATATTTGATTTTACTTAAAATTTCTTGAGATAAAATTTGACTTTGGTGCTAAATTACTTCATTGTTTGTTTGCAGCTTTGACTTAAATTTTTTATCCTTTTTTTCATTTGCTTCGCGGGCATTAAGCTTTCTTCTTTCCTGTTTTTGTTAAGTTGTAGGCTTTTTTTTTTTAATTTAAATATGTGCATGCATTAACTTTGGTGGTGTCTCTGCATTGATTAATGTCGAAATCCAAAACCAATAGTGTTTCATGGGACTTTGATGTTGATCAGGGTTGTGCTCACTTCATGTGTCATTTTTGTATATGGACATGCATAGTTGGATGATTATTTGATGAATCATATTGAAATTGACACATTATGCTAATGCCTTATTCTTGCATTTTCGAGTAGAATCATCTAAGTACACCAGTCTACTAATATGTGTCACTGGCTCCATGATTGATAAGGAGTGAGGTTCTGTGGACTTAATGCGATTACTGAATTATATATTGTAAGTTCTTGCCTGATGATGATGGCCATGATAATAAGATTAAGAATTTTAAAAATTTTCTATTTGTTCGTGTACAGATGATGCTCAACTTACTCCTGTTTTACGTCTCGGAGCGGGTGCATGTGCTGGAATTATTGCCATGTCAGCAACTTACCCGATGGATATGGTCCGGGGTCGGCTAACTGTCCAGGTATTATTTGGAGTTAGGTCTATGAGACATATTTATTGTCGATCCAAAGTCCTTTGCTTCTTCTCAATTTAGTGGCTTAAGCTTGTTCATGTAACTTTTTTCTTGCCAGACGGAAGCATCTCCTCGCCAGTACAGAGGAATCTTTCATGCTCTTTCCACAGTCCTCAAGGAAGAAGGTCCCCGAGCTTTGTACAGAGGCTGGCTGCCTTCTGTCATAGGAGTAGTAAGTAATTCAATTAGATTTCCACATGCTTTCATTCTGTTTTCACTGTGAGTGTGCATGTGCACCTTGAAAGTATGTTTGATGGTTGTAGATTTCTTTTTAAGCTATAGGTTCCAGTTCTTGGGGGATCAGAACTGAAGCTCCTGATTCCTGTGTTAGGTCATATTTGATTTTCAGAATCAAGTTTCTCCTCCCAGAACTTTATACATATGCACCGAGTAATCTTTACTTAAAAGTGTCATGATGCTTGTAGGTGCCATATGTGGGTCTAAACTTTGCAGTGTATGAATCCCTGAAAGACTGGTTACTCAAAAGCAAACCTTTGGGATTAGCTCAAGACAATGAGTTGGGTGTGACAACAAGGCTTGCATGTGGAGCTGCTGCTGGAACTGTTGGCCAGACAGTTGCTTATCCTCTTGATGTAATTCGACGAAGAATGCAAATGGTTGGCTGGAAGGATGCTGCCGCAATTGTCACTGGTGAAGGGAAGAGTAAAGCACCTCTTGAATACACTGGCATGGTTGATGCCTTCAGGAAAACAGTTCGGCATGAAGGGGTTGGAGCATTATACAAGGGGCTGGTTCCCAATTCAGTGAAGGTCAGTGTGGTATCTTATAAGAGGCTAATTGCGCTACTTTTGTCATTTATCTACACGGGCTTTTTCTTCTCCAATGTTACAAGTGCGCATGCCACAAATCTCTGAATTTTGTGTTGTAACGATCTTTTTTTTTTTTAATGAAATTTTAGGTGGTTCCATCTATAGCAATTGCATTTGTGACGTATGAGCTGGTGAAGGATGTTCTAGGAGTTGAGGTGAGGATATCTGACTGAAGCAAAGAGGGATTCTAAAAGATAATTAGATTTATGTGCTTCATTTGCGAGAGAAGAAGGGAATATTAGGAGAAGCTCTGCAATTTGGGATTATCTCAGCTCCAGCTAGCAAGGAACTTTACATGCCGACTTTTAGCCTATGTTAATATTCCTGCTATCTTATACACATTTCTATGTAAACCCATCTTAGTTTTTAGATTTCTTATTCTTATATGTTATGGCAATAAGTATTTGCAAGGAAATGATGCGCCACATGCGTTCCCATTAGTTTTTAGAGAATTTTAAAGTTACAGTTTTACCTAGTTTTATCCTTGCTCATGTCTAGATTATTTAATAGAATTTGACATTTTTTAGGTTTTCCAGGTTGTAACTCCGATTTTGTTTTTTGAAAGTGATCTCCCATGTGCGTTGTTGGTACTCTACGTTTTGGCTTATGCAGGAACCATGGTCTATAAATAGTTTTTTACCCCATGTATGATGAATGGGAAATTAGGATCTTGCAGCTGAAAAATCAATGGTGTGACAGGAAAGAAAAAAAAAGGAACAGAATCAAGATGTTAACAACTGATGATGGTTTTTTTGCCTACAATTTCCCCCTTTTATTCTATGAACTTCTAAGGAATAACAGTATAAGAATGTTCAAGTCACAATCCAAAACCATACTTTCAAGCACGATACAGAATATGATTAATGAAGGAGAATTCTATACAACTGTGTTGATGAATCAAGTGCAAGCCAATCTTATGATATATGGTAACTAATAAGGAATCAACCATCACCTTCGATCACCTAAAAATGTGATATTGACAACGCCCTTGCAGGAAAAAAAAAATTGAAGAAATGAAACATAATTCTCCAACAAATACCAAAATGAATGTACTGGGATGAGAAATGGAGATTTCTAAGCTGTCCTCTGGCCCCTTACAGGCATCTTTGACACCATTTCTCTGAGATGATCATATCGAGTGCGTTGATAATCAATCCACACGCACAGCTGCCTTATGGCCTCCCTCTTCTCTTCTCCCAGATCTACTATACCTTGATCCTTTTCTTTAACCATCGTCTCCAATGTCGTCACCTTTCTCTGCAATTCATTGATAGCTTTGGTTAGATTCTGTTTCTCCTCTCCATTCTTGCTCACCATAGCCTCTAAGACTTCAACTCTCTCTCTCAATGCTGGTTCCCGTTTTTTTGCATCCTCCAGTTGCACAACTAGATCACCCACTTCTTTTCCGAGCTGTTCCTTCTCATTCTTCATCTGAATTACTTGACTCTTCGCAATAAGAATCTCATTTGAGAATTCCAGAACACATTGTGCATATCTGCTGCAGTCCTCTTCAACTCTGAGGGCCAAAGCTTCAGCTCCAATCCAGGTAGTGTTCACTGTCTCTGAAAAATCTGCGACCATCTTGTGACAGGCCTCTTTAGTAGCAGCAATTATCCCAGACAGTGTAGCAACCCTTTCCACCAGCATCCTTTGCTCTTGCTGGTAACTGATTTCTGCCTTTTTAAAGCTTTCTTCCTTCTCATGTAGTAATTGCTCTGTGACCCGGAGCTTCTGGTTTGACAACCGAAGCTTGACTTCAATTGTGTTGACATTTGCGAATGTAGAATTTAGCTCATCTTCTTTTAGTTCAAGATCTCTCTTCAGGTCCTCAGATGCCTTTTCCAATTCAGCTATCATCTCATCTTTGGTATCAGCGATCTTGTGGAACTCTTCCACTTTCCTTTCAGCTGCTTCGAGTTTTCCCTTGCACTCCTGGAACAAACCTTCGACTTGCTTACACTCCTCACCTAACTTCCTGAATGCCTCCTCTTGCTCTTCCAGTGTTTTTTGCTGATCTGCGATCTGGCTCATGAACTCTGTCTTTTCATTTTCCATTTGGGTGAGGCTTTCTAAAAGTTCTTGCTTTTCTTTCTCAAGCTGCAACTGCAATTGATTCTTCTCAGCCTGCAAGGAATCTAATTCCAGCTGCAGATTGTTAGCCTGTGTAGTTAAGGTTATTATCTTAGCAGAAGCTTCATCCTCTCCTTTTTCATGTCTCTCCTGGAGGGCACTGAACTCTAGTCCTCTCTCTCTTATAGTTTTTTCCAATTCAAGAATTTGGTCCCGCAACCCCTGCATTTCCTCTCCCAGGTGCCCACTCTTTTTTATTTCAGTTTTTATTTGCTCTTCAAGATCAGCTTTCTGGTTGCATAGAGTCTCTAGCTCCAATCGTAGATCATCAATTTGCCCCGTCAAACTTTCCTTTTCTCCAAGAATTCTCTGCTGATCTTCAATCTTGCAAGCTATTTCCTCTTTTAGAGTTTCTGTTTGAATCAGGAACTCCGAAATGTCTTGAGTTTTTTTCTGGAGTTGCATTTCCAATTCAGCCTTCTCATTGTGCAAGTGCTCCAGTTGGCTTTGTAACTCATTAACCTGATCCACGAGACCCTTAACATGAACTGAAGCTTCATCACCTTTTCTTACAATCTGCTCTTCTAACTCTGCTTTCTGGCCACGTAAAGATTCCAGGTCTGTTAGCAGAGAGTTGATCTGTGCCATCAGACTCTCTACTCTAGACAAAGATTCTTTCTCATTATCCTCAAGTTTCTTTGCAAGAGAAGACAGCTCATCTCCTCTCTCCTTTGACATCATCTCAAGTTCAGAAATCCTGGCTTCTAATCGCAGATTTTCTTCTCCCAGTTGTTTTGCTTCAGAAACTTTGTTTTCAATCTGCAGTTCCATATCTCTATTCAGGGCTCGCAATGATTCGAGCTCCAGTTCCAGGCCAGTCACTCGCGCCTCTAATTCCCTAATCTGAGCTGATGATTTGTTCCCATGTGCCTCATGCATCTCTGAAAGGAATGAAAACTCCCTTTCCTTATCATATAGTTTCTCGTTTAATTGAACTGATCCAGTCGTAAGTTCTTCTATTGTGTTTTGTGCCCGCTGAATCTCACTTGAAATATCTGAAAGTTTCAAGGTTAGAGAAGCATTTTCTTCTCCGGCAGCTTTCAAACTGCCAGCAGCATCTGATACTTTCTGTTCTGCAGATTCCAGTTGTTGCTTTGTGCTTGAAATTTGCTCCCTAAGGGTTTCTAGCTCTTGCCCGAGAGTTGCTTTTTCATTCTGCAATTGATCTGCCAAGTTTCTGAGATCATCAGCAGTCTTCTCTACCTCTTCAATTTTTCTCACAGCAGTCTCTTTCTCCATGAGTAGGTTGTCTTTCTCACTACTCAAAACTTCTAATCTTTGATTCAGTACTGAAATTGTTGAAGTCAGAGATTTATTCTCTTCCTCTGTGCGGGTCAAATTTTGGCTTAAATCTGACACATGCAGCTCTGCAGATTCTAGTTGATTCTTCACATTAACAACTCCTATTCGAAGCCTTTCTAGTTCTTGCCCAAGAGCAACCTTTTCTTCTTGCAGCTTATTAGCAGTGATTTGCAAATTTTCTGCAACTTTCTCTCCCTCTTGAATCTTTCTAATGGCAGTCTCTTTCTCCACTGCCAGGTTATCATTTTCTATGCTCATCTCCTCCAATCTCTGATTTAGTTCTGCTTCTTTATTGCCAGAAGCATCTAGGTTTTGCTTCAGTTCTCCATTCTCAACCAAAAGTTTTGCTTTCTCCGCATGTAATTTTTCTGCTTCAAATTTTAAATTTCTAATAACCTCCTCTGCTTCTTGTATCCTGCTTAAAGCTGTCTGATGTTCCACATTCAAGGCTTCTTTTTCTTCAGTGGTAGCTGCCAACTTACTCTTCAGTCCTTCAATTTCTAGATTTGCCATTACAAGTTCTTGCTTTACATCTTCTGTCATTTTCTGATATTGACCTTTCAATTTTCCATTTTTACTACCTTTCTCCTTCGAAGAATTATCGGATTCTGAGTCTGAGCTTGATGAAGAAGAGGTCTCTGCTCCTTGTTTTACAGGATATTTCTTTGTTAGCTCTCCTGTCAAATGATCATATCGCTCATATAGCTCTTGGTAGTGCTTGTGAAAATCCTGTATCATCCCAGCCAGAGGTTCTTTTTTCGAGTTCTCTGCTGAGATCCCATCTTTTTCTTCAAGATCATGCTCTGTGATGAGCTTTAAGATCTTTTTCACTTTCTCATCAATTTCTGCAAAAACCAGTAACACCATTAATACTTCAAAGTGCAAGAAAATGATATATTGGAAATAAAGCACAATTAAGAAGGCAAGAACAAGGTTAGTACAACGCATAACATATGAAAACACAAGAACTATTAACTTAAGTTAATTATTGCATATTAGCTTAATCTCTACCATTCATATATTATGCTTTTCTTTCAAGGAAAAAGAAAGGCTATTTACATATCCATACAAATTGCTTTAAGTCATTGATAAAGAACATTACCTGTTTTGGCTTCCTTTAGCTGGTCAACTTTCTCAGGATCAATGTGGCTTCCAAAGAAAGATTTGATAGACTCTCTGATTCTATGTCTCACCATCTCCTTTTCAAATCTCAATTAACTTTCCACCACAGGTACATCAAAACAAGATATTCTCCATCTTGCACTCAGAATGTAAAATCTGCAAGGAGGGTATAGCTACAATTTTACATCCCATACCTCCATAACATTAAAAAATAAAATAAAATAAAAACCAAGAAAAAGAGCCCAATTCATGAAAATATCCTATAAAAATTCTGTTATTCAACAAGAAAGATTCCTATTGTAATCTCCACCACCAAGCACCTCATAGGTAAACTTGTGACAGCCAAATACAAAACTAATGAAGAAATAGGAAGCTTAAACAAAAAGTTCAACTGTGTCCATAACCAAATGACACTGGCTCATATATAACCTATTCTAAGGCTGAGGATACTGTTTTTCAATGGAAATGGAAGTTATAACTAAATCCAATTATATTAATCATTAATCAATTAACTACTAAATCACCATTACAATTATCATTATCCTCACTACTCCCCTAAAGCTACACAATTCCAAACTCCCTCATTTTTAGCTCTTTTTTTCCATTTAAATCACATAGTTTAAAGATTTATTGAAATTCATATGAAATTATTAAAGAACAATAAAGATTAATTCTTTAAACAAAATTCCAAAAATTGAAACCGCTAAACAAAAATTGAAGAAACAGAAGAGACACCACACTGTAGATCTGGCACCATCTCATTGCCACTAAGTGAATTATTATTATTATTATTTTTCCTATCAAACCAACAAAAGACAGCTATTTTACCAAAAAGAAAATCTGGCCGTTCTTTTTGTTACTTCCTTTTTATTTTTCATAAACAGAACAAAAATAAATAATAAAAAATGAACTAACGGAAAAGCCGAAGCCCAACCGGGACCACCACCACTGCGCGTGAAATGCACTCACGGTGGAGATCCGCGTAAGCTGCATATACGGCCGCCTTATACTCTCAGCAGCTCTCTTTCTCTCTCTTATATAATTAAAAACAGTTAATCATTTCGGTGTTGAAAGCTGCTTGTAAGTCAAAAATAAACAAGAAGAAAATTTTTCACTTTACCAGGAAATTTCCTTCTTTTTGTTCACTTTCTGCTTCGTAAATCTTCTTCTGAAAGCTTCTTTTATTCAGATTCTACAGTATCAGTAGTGACCTGCAAAACAAACAAACAGCAACAAAGCTGTGATTAACCCAAAAAAATCAAAGAAATAGAAGGAAAAAATGAGTTCAAGAATCAAGAAATGATCATGATTTTTTGAATTCTGATTTATGCTCAAAAATTCTGAATCAAAAGAGAAAACGCATAAAAGATTAAAAAGAAACGAACTGAAAACGCCATGCGCAACACTCAAGAATCAAGAACAACAGCAACACTAAGATTGAACTACTCCAAAGAAAAAATCATCTCAGCTAAAATCAAAGATCAAGAACAAAAACTAAACATATAGAATCAAGATTCAGAATCATGTAAATGTTTTTTTTTCTTTTTACCTCAAATTCAGAGCTGAAAGCTTTGATTTCTACAATAAGAAGAGAAAGAGAGAGCACTAAAGAGGAAAAGAAACGTTCTTGAGAAAAAATCAAGAAATGCGTTGATTTAAAAGAAAGGGAAAAAATTATTTATTAAACGAAAAAAAAAAATCTGTTTTTGTTTGGATTATTATAAGGAAGAGAGCACCTGGTTGTTTGGAGCTTGAATTTGCAGGAGGAGGCTGAAGGGTATGGAATCTTTGGAGCTTTCTTTTTCACTAAATACCCTTATTTTTCAGTATTTATTACTCTTTCATGCCACGCTTTTTCCGTCCAAATACTGTCAAAGTTTTGCGATTTTTTATTCCTGCGAGAAAATGAATATAGTTTAATTATTTGTTACTAGTTGTTGTACCTCACCACGAGATTTTGCTCCCGCGCGTTTTAATTTTTCAAACATTTATTGCTGTAATAAAGATAGAAATTGCTAGTAGTTAATAATGTTCCCCCAGCTACTATTACCGATGCATGTTTTTACCGACAACGATAAAGTCCGATAACAGTGAGCTATTTTTGTTTTAGTTGTATTTCAAATTCGAATAATTATATATAATTATGTTAAATTAATTATTTAAAAATTTTTACAATGTTTATAATTTTATTTAAATTAAATTATTTAAAATTTAATAAATTTTAAATATTAATAATTTAAATAAAAAATAATATATTTTTTTTCTCTTGTTGTATTTAGATCCAGATTCAAAACACATGTTCAGTCACTGAATAATTTTTCTGGTGATCCAATAACTACTTTGTTTTGTAGTGTTTGTAGGGTGGAAGGTTTGATTGTTAAATTATTATGATGCTAGCTGAATCATAATATTTATAACAGTGAATTTCGAGTTCGTGAATCATAGTTTGAATGATCAAGCTATCACCACGAGTATCGCATAATTTTAAATTTGAGATCTTGTATTTTTATGTTGGTATTTTTTTCTCTCCTTTGATGTATAATAAAAAAATAATAATAGATTTTAAATTCATCATAACACTGAGATTTTAAATTTAAATTTTTTAAAAATATTCCAATTTTGTAATTTATAAATCTCAATTTATTGAATTTTTTTTGTAAACAAAAAATTTATAATTTTTATTTGTAAAAGATTGCCTAATAAAATAAGAAATATGATCCAAATAGAAAACTATTTGCAAGAATCTAAAGAAGTAGAGACAACTATACTTTCCAAATATTCTTTTTGTTTTTTTAGAACTTTTGTTTCACCTTTCCATGCTTTTTATTGTTAACCTTCAATTAATCCTTATCATTAAAAACAATTTATGGAAACATATCACATTTTTTTAGCAATTACTTTTAGTATTGAATAACCATAAAAATTCCGATTAATTCGGATCTTATGAACTCCATAAACATTTTTTTTAAAAGATGACTTACCACTTCAATTTTGATCATAACAGAGCTAATATCACCTGTTCATATAAGAATTTAAGAGAGAGAGAGAGGGGTTTATAACACAAGTAGTCTTTGATACTGGAATTCGACAACATACATTGTCATTTACATGTAATTTGCTAAAAGAATGAATCAATGCATAACATACGTATATTTATATATATGTATATTACAGTAAAATAAGAAAATGCTTCAGAAAATCTCACTTAAGTTGGTTTCTTGAATCTAATAGGCATTTTTGATACTGCTTCTTTAAGATGGTCATAGCGTTGGCGATGATACTCAATCAATTCACAAAGCTGCCTTATTGCCTCCCTTTTCTCTTCATCCTTCTCTTGTAGTTTTTGCTCTAAATCTTCCACTTTTGTGTCTATTTCGCTTGCAGCATTCGGCTTTGTGTCTCCATCGCTTATTGCTTCTTCTGTCTCCATGCTGTGTTTCAGTTTCTTGATGATACCATCGCTTTTCCCTGCTAAACAATTTCTTGCAACTTGAAGCTCACTTGAGATATTTGAAATGCGGTTCAAGAATTTTCCATTTTCGTCATCTATTTTCTTGATCATCATATCGAATCCTGTCAACATATTGCCTCCTGATTCTAACAACAGATCTTTCATTTTCTTCGCTTCAGATTCGCGTGCTGTTTTCTTTTCATTCAGCTCTTTATTTTCTTGCTCGAGCTTCTCTAACACCTTCTTGTAGTCTTCTCCAGTTTCAGTATGCAATTGTTCAGCGACTCGAATTCTCCTGGCCAAGAGACGGATTTGATTTTCCGTTTTCATCTGGAACTTATCTGCTAGTTCATCGATCTTTCGTTCCAAATAGTTGTAATTTAACTTGCCAGAATCCATTGAACGATATTTAGGGGACTCGGGGGTTGACCGTTGTCTTGGAGAATCTAGTGATAGCTGTTTGATCCATTTGCTATCTTCATTTAACTTTTTTATGGTTTCATCCTTTTCTTGGAGGGATTTCTGTTGGTCTTCAATCTTGCTTGTTAAATTCAGAATTTCATTTTCTACCTGTATCTGGTTTTGTGCAGAGTCTTGCTCTAGCCTATCATTTTGTTCCTCCAACATATTCTTTTCACTTGCCAAGGAATCCAATTCCTGCTGCAGGCTGTCAACCTGTGCTTTCAGGACCATAATCTGACTAGAAGCTTGACTCTTTTCAATTGTATCAGCCAAGCTCCTCTCCACTTCCAAAATTCTGTTTTCAAGTTTACCCTTTTCCTCTCTTAACTCATCTGTTTCTTTGTTTTTATTTCTTATAATCTCTTCCAACTCATTGTTCTGATCATGTAAGGAGTTCACTTCTGATTGTAGACCATCCATTTGTGCAATAAAACCTTGTTCCTGATCATTCTTTTTAGCTATTTCACCTTTCAAAGCTTCTATCTGTTTCAGGTTTTGAGTAATTTCATTTATTTTCATGTCAAGCTGAAGTTGCAGTTCATTTTTCTCCCCGCGAACTGATTCCAACTCCTTTTGCATGTTTTTGGTTTGATCCTTTAAGCCCTTGAGTTTAACTGATTTTTTGCTCCTCTTATCTCCTTCCATTTCAGATTTCTGAGCCTGTAAATAATCTATCTCCAATTGCAGATCTTTAACCTGTGTCGTCAGGACTTGTATCCGAGATGTCAAATTCTTCTCATTCTCCTTCATTTTCTCCGTCATAGCAGAAATTGCATTTCCTTTCTCTTCTGACATCACTTCTAGCTCCGAAATCCTAGCAAGAAGCTGTACTTTCGTCTCCTTAACTTGTTTCATTTCGGTTTCTTTCTCTTCAATCTGCACTTCAAGACCCTCTTTCACGCTGTGCACAGAATCCAGCTCCATTCTCAGCATAGTTAACTGCCCTTCCAACTCCTTAATCGCAGCTGATGCTCGACTCCCATGACCCTCCTCGACCTTAACAAGGGTGGAAAGTTCTCGTTTTCTCTCATGACCTTTATTCCTGTGTTCTTTTCTGGTAAGCTTTGCCTTTGGCGATTTACCAAAAGCTGTCATGTACTTCAAGTTAGCTGATACCTCAGGATTCCCGTCGGCAGCGTCCGCTTCAGCCTCAAAGCTGTGTGATGACCTGTTATGCCCGTTCGTTTCAATATCCTCGGACGAGTAATACTCTGAATCAGAACTTGGTGAAGATGAAGGATCTTCCTTTTCTTTCTGGCCACGAGCTCTTTCCCCGATCTCACCTCTAAGATTATCATATTGTGCATAGAGTGACTGGTACTGTTTGTGAAACTCGTGAATGAGTCCAATAAGTTCTGATTCTTTCAAGTCTTCTGGGATCTTGTCTTTCTCGTCATGGCCATTGTTCTTGATAAGTTTCAAGATCCTTTCAACTTTCTTTTCAATTCCTGCAAATAACAGCAAAAATCTTTGACAAATTTGAACAGTGCATGGCTCAAATCCACAGGAAACAATCAAGATAAAAATTCCATTCTAATAAAGAATCAAAACATGCTAGTATATTATCTTCAAAGCAATGAATAAAGAATCAAGAATTGCACCTTCATTATCATCTTTCATCTGTCCAAAGTCTACAGCATTATCAGGATTCAGGGGGAACTCCATTGCCTCTCAACGCTTCATGTAATCAGAAATTTACAAAGAAGCCAGGAATCAAGCAATGATTAAGACAATGCACAATTTCGTCTCAGCCAACTGTAACTTGAAACCTGAAAAAGAACACATATACAAATAGCTGACAGCGTTTAATGCATTAATAATGGGTTTTCTAGGAAAATTAATGATCAACAGAAAATAGGGTCCTGATGGAAATCAATTTGGCCCTTAATATTCTGAAGATAGAGATCATGAAGAGAAAATAAAATTACCCTTCTAGCTTTAGACAATGATAATGCTGCATAAAAGAATTTATTATTTTCCATGGACCACCTTATTAGTTAAGGAAAGTCCATGCTGCTAAAGCTAAGGGATTAAACATCATTAAATTAGAAAATGACTTTGAATCAATCATCTTCAACAAAAATGAAGAAAAAACAACAATAATAACTCGGTACCAATTAATTCAAATCATCGAAACATATCATCATTTTTCGAAGATTATTTTCTTTAAAAGAATTTGTTATTTTCACATAATTTTTTTTTTTTGAAAAAGTGTTATATTAAATTGTTGAAAAATATTTTAATTAAACTGGTTATCCCTTAATAATAAAGGTTTCTTAAAATGTAAGAAGAAAAGGTTGAAAACTAAAAACTAAGGCCTTAATTGCAGCAACTCAAAAATTGACAACAGCTATATAATAATATAAATCATTTTAGATCCCATGCCAGGCCATGATTCATTTCTGATGGCCCACAAATATAATGAACATTAAGATAAATAATCATATGATTATTGTATTAATGATAGTATGCTTTTTCAGCAGATTATGGAATTCATATGCAGATGACAGGGGTAATGAGCCTGAGAATTGATTGTCAATTTCATAGACAAAAATAAGGCTATCAGATCATGACATTTGAAAGAAAAAAAAATTGGTGCCATTTATATAATAATTTTCTGGATGCAATCGTTCGAAAGAAAGAAAAAAAAATTATCTGGGTGCAAGTTCATCATCAGTTTGTTCATTAAGAAATTAAAAAATTTGAGGCAATTGTTGACCTTAAAACTGCAGTTTATAGATTAATTGTCAATTGATGTGATTTTTAACAACATGAAAATGACTTTCATCAAAATTAATCAACATTTAGAAAAAAAAAATTCATAAAATCATTATTAAGAAAACAAAAGAAGAAAAATGAATGTCAGGATTCTTGTAAGGTTACCTGAAGATTTGGATTTAAATTCTTCTTTACCAGTTTTAAACGGTAAAAAAAGAAAAAAAATCAAATTATCAGAATTAATTAATCCAAATGATAGATTTAACTCAATGATTCAATTTTAATTTCAGTTAACTAAATCCATACAAATAAAGATTAAAGCAAGCTGTAAAAAATTAAAAAAATACCTGTGAATTTAACTGCAGATCTGAATGTAATTATGAAGTTGAAAAAAAAACAGAAAATTTAAGAGATTTTTTTTGCTTTTAATGGAAAGAAACTGTACATAATAGGAAGGAAAGTATTATTATTATTATTATAAATATATTAATTTCTTTTTTTTTGTGGGTCCCAGCCAAGAGATGGAAAATTTGGCGCTTCTTTTGATATTAATAGCCTTAGATTTTAAAATTATTACGAAAAAGCCCACCGAATTTCGACGGCAAATTCTCGTTTTATAACAAAATCGCGCGATATGTTTTTCTATTAACAGTAAAGAATTATTTGGCACTCATTGGGTAATGCCACGTGTGTTTTCCGCCCTATGTTTTATTTTTATTTCTTTTATTGGTTAATAGGTTCAAACATAATTTAATAAGATCCATGAATTTAAAGTATTATTTGATTTCATGATTTAAATTGCAATAAAATATTTTTTAAAAATTCTACCAAATCTTCGAGTAAAAAAGGAAAAAACATGACGAGAAAATTATGTAAAATAAATAAATTTTATCAAATATGCTGCTTCTTTTTTAATTTATGTGAATTTATATGCAATTTCGTTTGTTAGTGTGGTTTATCCAAGTGAGATTATTATGTACCCATTAATTAATTTTTATTGTAAAGAAATTAAAAAATTTATGTAATTACACATTCATATCTAAAATTTTTGTCGACAATTTTGTAGTTGGACTCAATTAAAAGCTATAAATTTAATTTATAACTAGTTAACATCATTGAATGAAGTATAATATTGAATGAATAATCGAATTGCAAATTAAAATAATTTTGTCAACATAAATAAAGAAATGTGATGAACTATTTCATATTTCAAATGAGGAACTATTGCAATACTTTTTAATTATACTTTATTGGCATTATTTATTCATTAAAATATATTTTTGATCTCTAAAAGAAATAAAACAATAGAAAATAGTAAATTTAGCTATAAATATTAATGTTACAAAGGGTTTGCAAAGTATTGAATCATAATCATTTACAAAATTGTAAAGTAGATAATCAGACTGTGTAAAATGAAATAATACTTCATCTCATTATAGGATATAACACTTATAAAAGATGGATGTTAAAATTCTCTCCCTCCATCCCCAAATGCGAAAAAAAAAGGTTGAAGTAGATGAGGATTTTATTATTGTTGGCATGTTTTTCAAAGTCATGAGGCATGATGCATATTGGCTGCTTAGGAATGGACCTACCATTGTAATTAGGTAATTGCTGAGGAGGAAAATTAGAGCAAATTTTCATCATTGCTTGAAAGTGAGGAAGAGACAGAAAACATGAGGGGAGCCCTGCAAAAGATGTAGGTGTTTTTTTGTTTCAGGGTTTTCACATGCAATTGCAGGTGCTCTTTTTTCATTTTTCTATTTCAAAACTATTTGTCCACTTCAAAGCCTCTGCAACTGCAAGGACCCTTTATTTTAAAAGAAAATTGTTGGATTTTTAATTACTCTAATTTGGTAGCTTTCAAATTAATTAAGCTAGCAATCGGATCTGGTTCTGTTTCAATTTATAAATAAAATAAATCAGATAAATTTTGCTGGCTATGGGGTTCGAACCCATGCGCACTTATGTGCAGAAGATCTTAAGTCTTCCCCCTTAACCTCTCGGGCAAACCAGCTGCATTGACTGCCTATGCAAAATAAATGACTCATAATTGTTGCAGAAAAGAATTAGAAACAGTACAACCTATCAGAATGTTTATTGCAGCTTTAAATGATTATACAACCAAATGTTAGAGAACGCTCAACAATCAACAGAAAGGCCTTAGAGATCACATCCCTTGAACCTTTCCTTAACGTGCCTTGAACATTTCCTTTTTCTGTAAGCTGGCAAATATTGCAATTACAACATAAAAAAACAAAAAAGTAAATAAATAGGGAAATTAATTTGTTCTATCATGAATTGTGAGCCAATTATCAATTGAATTTTACTGACATTCATTCTTTTTTCCCCAATGAAGTAATATCTACACTCTAGAATACAAGTTAGAAAATAATGTGCAGCATAGATACAGTTTTGTCTGTTGTATCGTAATAACTTTTGCTTCTTCCACCTATAAGCAGCTTCTAGGATTTTCAGGTTTGGGGCCTGAGTTTCTTCTGGGAATATGTAATCGATGTATTCCTCCAGCCTGCCAACAAAAACTAGTTAGCAGAATGCTAATCATGTTCAGTTTACATAGATTAATTAAGCTAAGCAGTGGTCAACAAAAGGTTTGGACAAATACTTAGGCCAACTGACTACCAACGAGAAGTCAAACATTAGTAATTACTAGCGGTTATAGTTTTTAGTTCATAAAAATAAATGCAAAACCATGACATACCCAGTCAGACCCTCTTCTGAAGAAATAGGCCTCCTTTTCTTGAGTTTTTTAGGCAACTTTGGTTGAACTAGGCCAACGTCACCCAACTCTCCAAAACTGGCCAATATGTTCAGCCATTTTTCTAAAAGCACAGTCCGTTCCTCAGGTGCTGATGCTGTAAAGTAGTTCAGAGCTTTCTCAAACACCCCTGATAAAAGAAAAATGGAAGGTAGGATCTCTAAATAATAACCAAATAAAATAATAAAAATACTGTTAAGACAAGACATGTCATGAGAGCTTACTCCTTGCATTTTGAATACACTTCCTCTTCTGGTCTTATTCTGACTCTATACCCTTAACAACCTCTTCCATTGCAGAGGCGTCAAATTTAGCATAGTTAGTCCAACAATTCAAATTCTTTGTTCGGTCTAATAGTCTCTCATAAAGCTGTCGTGTTCTATCATAGTCACCTTCGGATATTTCAAAATCAATATATGCTTGTAGTCAAATGCAAATAAATATCACAATTCAAGACAAATACAATTCATTCTTGTAGCTCCACAAGTCAAAAATCTTGAAGGAAAGCAGGTAAAATTATTGCAGTGCTTACTTGATTTAGTTACCAGCACAACTGTCCTCCATTACACAGCATACACATATAATGTCCTAAAGTAATTAGTAATGATGTAGTTTCTATGTTTGATCAAACTGAGGCATAGAAATAAACATGTGCAAACATGAGACAGACAAGTCCAAACCTTCATATGAAGCGTTCATTGTAATTGGGAATCATAAACAACATTCATGCATGTTAAAAAGTGAAGAGCTGGAGCAACATAGCTCATATGCACGAATGCGTTTTTCCTCACTGAATTATACTATTTAGAGCGAAAAACTAAATTCTAACTAAACAAAAAATATGATACTGCCCATAACATATATGAATTCCCTGTTCTGGATAACTGGACTAACCACAGTACATACAAGAGAAGTGCTGTATGAAGCTCAAAGTCATAGCAGCATCTGTCTTTCTTTGTGTCTGTGCTTGGCCAGGGTGAGTAGAAGTATCGAGAATCATAAACATCAAAGCACAGGATAAAACAGTGCAGCATTTACAAGGCATAATTAAAACAATGTGGCATCCACAAGACAGTTATATTTCCAAGTTTGAAAGTGAGTTGAGAGACATAGATTAAAAATATCGATGTTTGAGCTTTAATTAAGATGTGGAATCCAATGAGATTACCTTCCATAGAAACTCTGGCATGTCCAATGCTGGTTGTGCTATTGCAAGCTCAAATATTGCCCGTGCTCGTTCAGTTTCAGCCAAGGATCTCTCCAATTCTGCATAGTTGCTCCAAACATAGCAATTTTCCGGCGACCACTCCAAATATTTCTCATAAAGCTTTCGGCAGCGATCAATGTTTCCGAGCTGCAGCTCTATCTCGATATATTTCTTAAAAATCTGTTTGATGTCAAGCAAAATAATGAGAACAGAACAATATAGTGCAGTTTAATTCATCAATGTTATAACAGAAATTTATATTTTACCTTATCTTTGGGAGCTTTGCCAATGGCATTGCCTAAAATTTGACGAGCGCCCTTCAGATTCAATTGCCGTATCTCAAACTGGGCAGCTAAAATCCACATCTTTCCAAATGAAAACTTCTTGTGTGGAATAAAGTTCAGGCATTCCCTGTAGACATCCCGTGTTCTATCAAAATCTCCTGCAACAAGCTCCTCATACGGGGCATAATTTATCCACAAGTATATATATCTGTGCCAGTATCTCTTCCCCTCAGCAGGTGGCACATTTGCAATTGCACGTTCATAAAGCTCTCTGATGCTCTTTTTATCCCCAACACTCTCTTCCAACCTAATATAATCAAACCAAGAATCATAATTCAATGGATTCTTCCTAACCTCATCTTCATAATGCAACCTCCCCTTCCCCACAACAGCATCCTCAATACCATCCTTGTCCCCAAACAGCTTCTCGAAGGCAACAAACTTTCTGTACAAATCGTCAGCCCTCCCTTTGGGTAGACGACCCAAAGCAAACCTATAAATACACCTAGCACGCTCCGTCTGTCTGCACTTCTCTTCAAACTCAGCGAAGACAACAAACAGCTCCTCAGCTTCTTCATTATCGGCCAGCTTCTCAACAGCCCTTTCATAAACTTTCCTAGCCTTGGCAATCTCACCACTCGTCATCTCAAAGTCAGCGTACTGACTCCAAGCACTCACTTTAGGATGGCATTTAACAAATCTTTCAAATATTGCTCGCGCCCTTTCAATCTCATTATAATCTGTCTCAAAATTAATATACGATATCCATCCCTGCTCATCCGGCATCCAACTCATCCATCTTTCAAAATTTTGTCTGGCAGCAGTTACATTACCAAGCATTATCTCCATATGAATATACTTGTACCATAGCTGATGAACTCTAGGCAATAGAGTAACCGCTCTATCCCACAGATTTCTCGAATGACTCACGAATCCATTTTTCATTTCAAATTCCGCATACTTCATCCATAAAGTAGGATTCCTGTAATCAACTTCTATCATGCGTTCATGAATTGATCGTGCTCTATTAACATCCTTTTGTAACTCTACCCAGTGCGCGTATTTTATCCAGACGCCAATATTGGTACGATCACGACTAACAAGGTCTTCGAATTGTTTTCTTTTGCGAAGACAGTAATCGGAAAGCTCTGTGGTCTGTTATGTTCTGTTTTGGAGGCTTAATTTCACATTCCCGCCGTTCACGAGCTTCCCCAACGATTTGCTCCGCCGTGATTTGGGTTGATGCTGCCGTGTTATTTTTTTCTCGTGTCGGACGTGACAGAGAAGACATGACACCGGCTATTGATCAGAGATCACGGAAATAGCTAGGGTTTTTGGGCGTGTTGGACCACGGAAAGAGCTATTGGGTTTTTGGCCGCTCCGCGGGAAAGAAAAGATTTGATCCGCTGAACTCCACTATTGTTACTATGTATGACGAAAACACAATTTCCGAGTAGGATCGGGATTCCAAACAATGATTGTGCAAACGGCATCGTTTCTTCAAATAAGAAAAATACCCTCCAAGGATTCTATAGGATTATCACGCAAACGGCATCGTTTCTTCAAATAAGAAAAGGGCCCTCTAATAACATGGAGTGATTAGGATTATTACGCAAACGGCACCGTTTCTAAAAAATTTTTTTATAAGTTATATATATACATTATATTATAAAGATTTTTTAAGTTATATATATATACACACACATTATATCATAAAAATTTTCTTACTATATTTTTTTTGAATTTTTTATATTTTTATATTTTTCATTTTTTATTATAAAAGTATAAATAAGAAAATTTTCATAATAAAATACATATATATAAAGATAAAAAAATAATTTTTTATTTTGTTATTTTCAAAAAAAATTCGTTTTGTAATAAATTAGTTTTAATTTAATTTTATCTGATTGGAGTGGAATTAATCTCAAAAATAGTTTCATTAGTTAACAATAATAGTTTCTCCTTTTTTAGAATATTTTTTTTGAATTTTTATATTTTTATATTTTTTAGTTTAAAATATAAGCTAAATTATGTTTTATATTCTTATGAATTTGTAGATATTTAAGAATATTTTATTAATAATAAAGTATTAAATTTCACACTTATTTTTATTATTTATTTTGTTGAAATTATTCTAATAATTTAATAAATTTTTAATTTTTAATTAAATTTATTTGAATATTTTAGTAGTGTTTTATTTTGCAAGTTTAATTAAATTTAAAAAGGTTAGAGTTTTTAATATGTAAATGCTCAAATCTACTTAGTATAGGCTTCATGTGTCGGAAAAATGGATTTTGCTTATGGACATATTAGTTGTCCATTAAAAGAATTCAAACGGAGGATTGATTTTTTTAACTTTTGAAATGTTATAGATAAAGTTGAAAGTAAAATTAGATTATAATTTTATTTATATTCAAAAATTTTATGTAATTTTTTCCCGATAAAAAAAAAAGTAAAAATAATATAATTCTCAGAGGTGTTGATTTTTAATAGTGTTAGAATTCCATAACTTTCTTATTATACTATGCATTGAATATATCAATTTTATGCAACTAACAAATAGAAGGATAATGGACCAAAACAAAAGAAGTTTTCAGAATAATTGAAGGAAAAAAAGATATTTCACAAACACATCCACGAAGATATCTCAAACTTGAAAGAATTATTTACATAAATTTTTTAGTTGAAAATCTCAAACTTGAGGGGTGAGCAAATGAAACTGAAAAATTGATTCGCTGACTGAAAATAAAAGTTAATTGAACTGGTAAATTAAGTTTTGGTTGAATTTTTTAAACCGCTTTAAAAAGTAATAGTTTGGTTTAGAATTATGATTTTGTAAAATTTTGGTTAATCAATTCGACCGAAGATATAAAAAATAGTTTGGCTAGTTGATTAACCCAACCATAATATCAAAAATTAAATGTGAAATTATATTTTAAACTTTTAGCATATCAATAACACTGAGGTTAAAAATGTTTTTATTTTAATTATTTTTTATTTTAATTTTTGCATGATTAAAAGTATATGAAATGTTTGAGTAGTAATCATTTGAAAGACTCATCATTTATAGAATTATTTTATTGCTTATTAAACATTTATGCTCTATACTTTTAAGTTATATTAATATTTGATTGAGAAACTTATATTTATATATTTAATTTGAAGATTGGTAATTTTAATGTGAAATAAGTTGCATTATATATATATATGAATTTAGTTTGATAATAGAAAAATACGTGGCTTTTTTTCTTTTGAATTCAATATTTTATGCAATAAAAATTAAAGCGTATTACATTTATCTCTCTAAAATTTAATATAATTCCAACTCTTAGAGCATATTACATTTACCTTCCTGAGGTTTGATATAATTCTAACTTTCATCCCTATTGTTTGAAAGTTGAATATTTACATCCTTCATTTTTAATTTCATCAGTTTTTAAGTCCCTCCATTAGTTTTTCTGTCACTATCTTAATAAATAGGATATTTTACTCCCTCTATTTTATACAAACTACTCCCTATGTTTTGTAAAAACTAACATTTTAATCCTTTTTATTTTAATAAAATAAAAATTATTGTTTTTCAATTTTCAAATTTAAAATTACAATTTTTAATAAATTTTCAACAGTTATACATGTTCTTATCAACATTTTAAAAATAAAAAATTAAATTATAAATTCATTAATTTTTATCAATTTTATTTCTTATGTTTGGTTTCATTAATGTTACCTTCCTTTAAAGTAATTCATTTTATATATTACTTTAGTTTTAGATAATACTAATTTTAAATGGAGAAAAATCAATGAAATTAAGTAAAAAATGAATATAAAATAAATTTATGAATATTTATAAATTTATTAAAATTACAACTCGACTTTTGAGTTAATGTGTATTTTGTATAATTTAAAAAAATATATTGATAGAGATATATGTACATGTCTAAAATTTAGTTAGTATTGAAACATTAAATTTTAAATAATTTAAAAATTGGAGGACTAAATTGTTTTATTTTATTAGAACTTAGAGATTAAACTATTTTTTTTTTACAAATAGAGGGAGTTAAATGTATTTTGATATAAAAAAAACCTAACAAAAAAGTTATTGAAGGGACTTAAATGTTGACAGAATTAAAACTGAGGGATATAAATATTCGATTTTCAAATAAGAGAGTGGAGAGTTGAAATTATGTCAAACCTCAGGAAGGTAAATATAATTTGCTCTAAAAATTATTACAAATAAAAATTATTATTTATTTTATCGAAATTATTCTCATAATTTAATAAACTTTCAATTTTTCTATTAAATTTATTCAAATATTTTAATAGAGTTTATTTTTCAAGTTTAATAAAAGGGGAAAAAAACTATTGATATTCATACTTTTTCCCTAATCAAGTAAATCTACACTCCATAATGGAATCGTAGGGAACAAGTTACAAAAATAATGTGCAGCAGCCTAGCTATACTTTTTTACATTGTACCCTAAAAACAAACTTATGCAAAATAAACGCCTCATTTAGATTTTGACAAAAATCCTATTTCTTCTGTTGTTTATAACTTTAAACATTTTGAACAAATGAAAAAAGAATTTCTTGAATTCATTAAAAGATTAAATTAATTTTAAGGAAAATAAGTAAAACTTACTTTAATGCGTCACGAAAATAAAATTCATGACCATAAACATTAAATTGGTATGAATCAAATACCAATCCAAATAAAAAATAAATAAACTGTCTACTTTGCATGAGTCACAAATAATCAAATTATCATGAGTTTCTAATATATCAAATCTATATCATAATTTTTTCATATAAGAAAATAATTGTAATCTTTCTAAGATATTAGAGCAAACTAAAGGTTTCAAATATTTACTTTAGAATGAAAATCAATATACCGAGCGGATAAAAAATTAACTATCTACAATGCATGAGTCAAAAATTATCAAATTATCATGAGTTTTCGATATATTAAATCGAGATCATAATTTTTTCATATAAGAAATAATTGTAATCTTCCTAAGATATTAGAGCAAATAAAAGATTCCAAGCAATCACCTTGAAATGGAAATCAAAATACCTAGCGGATAAAAAATCAACTATCTACTTTGCACGAGTAAAAAATCATCAAATTATCATCAGTTTCTAGTATCAAATCTATATCATAATTTTTTCATATAAGAAAATAATTGTAATCTTCCTAAGATATTAGAGCAAAATAAAGGTTCCAAGCATTTACCTTGGAATGAAAATCAATATATCTAGTGCACAAAAAATCAACTATCTACTTTGCATGAGCCAAAAATCATCAAATTATCATGAGTTTCTAATATATCAAATCTATATCATAATTTTTTCATATAAGAAAATAATTGTGATCTTCCAAAGATATTAGAGCAAACTAAAGGTTCCAAGCATTCACCTTGGAATGAAAATAAATATACCTAGCAGATAAAAAATCAACTATCTACTTTGTATTAGTCAAAAATTGTCAAATTATGTTCCTGTTATATCAAATCTATATCATAATTTTTTTCACATAAGAAAATCATTGTAATCTTCCTAACATATTAGAGCAAACCAAAGGTTCCAACAATTCACCTAGGAATGAAAATCAATATACCTAGTGGATAAAAAATCAACTATCTACTTTGCATGAGTTAAAAATCATCAAATTATCATGAATTTAGAATATATCAAATCTATATCATAATTTTTTCATATAAGAAAATAATTGTAATATTCCTAAGATATTAAAGCAAACTAAAGGTTACAAGCATTCACCTTGGAATGAAAATCAATATATTTAGCGGACAAAAATCAACTATCTACTTAGCATGAGACAAAAATCATCAAATTATCATGAGTTTCTAATATATCAAATCTATATCATAATTTTTTAATATAAGAAAATAATTGTAATCCTCTTAAGATATTAGAGCAAACTAAAGGTTTCAAGCATTCACCATAGAATAAAAATCAATATACCTAGCAGATAAAAAATCAACAATCTACTTTGCATGAGTCAAAAATCATCAAATTATCATGAGCTTCTAATATATCAAATCGATATCATAATTTTTTCATACAAGAAAATAATTATAATCTTCCTAAGATATTAGAGCAAACTAAAAGCTCCAAGCATTTACCTTGGAATAAAAATCAATATATCTAGCGGATAAAAAATCAACTATCTACTTTGCATGAGTCAAAAATCATCAAATTATCATGAGCTTCTAATATATAAAATCGATATCATAATTTTTCATATAAGAAAATAATTGTAATCTTCCTAAGATATTAGTGCAAACTAAAGGCTCCAAGCATTCACCTTGGAATGAAAATCAATATACCTAGCGGATAAAAATTAACTATCTACTTTGCAAGAGTCAAAAATCATCAAATTATCATGAGTTTCTAATATATTAAATCTATATCATAATTTTTTCATATAAGAAAATAATTGCAATCTTCCTAAGATATTAGAGCAAACTAAAGGCTTCAAGCATTCACTTTGAAATGAAAATCAATATACCTAGAGGATAAAAAATCAACTATCTACTTTGCATGAGTAAAAAATCATCAAATTATCATGATTTTCTAATATATCAAATCTATATTATAATTTTTTCATATAAGAAAATAATTGTAATCTTCCTAAGATATTAGAGCAAACTAAAGGTTCCAAACATTCACCTTGGAGTGAAATTCAATATATCTAGCAGATAAAAAATCAGCTACCTACTTTGCATGAGTCAAAAATCATAAAATTACCAAGTGTTTCTAATATATCAAATCTATATTATAATTTTTTCATATAAAAAATAATTGTAATATTCCTAAGATATTAGAGCAAACTAAAGGCTTCAAGCATTCATCTTAGAATGAAAAGCAATATATCCGGCGGATAAAAAATGGACTAATGTACAAATAAGCCCTTCAACTTATGACACGAGATCAAATAGGTCCAAATTGAACTTTTTTAATAAATAAGACCCAATACTTCTACTTTTAGTACCAAATAAGTCCAATTTTAATATAATTATAAGCGTGACAATCAAACTCTCAAAAAAAATAATTTTTTAATCCCAATTTATTTAATACTCAGAAAATAGTATTCATAATAGTTTGACATTTCAAAACGCTATGCTTAATGTGAAGGGGAAGTGGCAAGAGAGAGAGAGAGTGAGTAGAAAACAAAGAGTTTGTTTGATTAATGTGGATTTTTTGAATATTTTAAATTTAATTTAGTTTAAAAATATTAATAAAATATTAAGTATTTTTCACACTATTTTCATAGAATTTGGGATACACTCACAGAGTTTGAGTCAAAATTGGACTTATTTGGTACAAAAAGAAGAAGTATTGGGTGAAACTATCAAATTGGACTTATTTAATCCGGTGTCACAAGTTGAAGGGCCTATTTGCTTATTAGTTCGATAAAAAATCAACTATCTACTTTGCATGAGTCAAAAATCATCAAATTATCATGAGTTTCTAATATATCAAATCTATATCGTAATTTTTTCATATAAAAAAATATTTGTAATCCTCCTAAGATATTAGAGCAAACTAAAGGTCCCAAGCAATCACCTTGGAATGAAAATCAATATACCTAGTGGATAAAAAATCAACTATCCATGAGTCAAAAATCATCAAATTATCATGAGTTTCTAATATATCAAATCTAAATCATATATTTTTCATATAAGAAAATAATTGTAATCTTCCTAAGATATTAGAGCAACCTAAAGGTTCCAAGCAATCACCTTGGAATGAAAATCAATATACCTAGTGGATAAAAAATCAGCTATCGACTTTGCATGAGTCAAAAATCATCATATTAACATGAGTTACTAATATATCAAATCAACAATAATTTTTTCATATAAGAAAATAATTGTAAACTTCCTATAATATTAGAGCAAACTAAAGGTTCTAAGCATTCACCTTAGAATGAAAATCAATATATCTAGCGGATAAAAAATCAACTATCTACTTTGCATGAGTTAAAAATCATCAAATTATCATGAGTTTCTAATATATAATATCTATATCATAATTTTTTTCATATAAGAAAATAATTGTAAACTTCCTAAGATATTAGAGAATACTAAAGGTTTCGAACATTCATCTTGAAATAAAAACCAATATGGCTAGCGGATAAAAAATCAACTATCTACTTTGCATGAGTCAAAAATCATCAAATTATCATTAGTTTCTAATATATCACATCTATATCATAATTTTTTCATATAAGAAAATAATTGTAATCTTCCTAAGATATTATATCAAACTAAAGGCTCGAAGCATTCACCTTGGAATGAAAATCAACATATCTAGCGGATAAAAAATTAACTATCTATTGTCCATTAGTCAAAAGCCATCAAATTATCATGAGTTTCTAATATATCAAATTTATATTATAATTTTTTTTTGTATAAGAAAATAATTTGAATCTTCCCGAGATATTAGAGCAAACTAAAGGCTTCAAGCATTCACCTTGGAATGAAAATTAATATACCTAGCAGATAAAAAATCAACTATTTGCTTAGCATGAGTTAAAAATCATCAAATTATCAAGAGTTACTAATATATCAAATCTATACCATAATTTTTTCATATAAGAAAATAATTGAAATCTTCCTAAGATATTAGAGCAAACTAAATATTTCAAACATTCACCTTTGAATGAAAATCAATATATCTAGCGGATAAAAAATCAACTATCTACTTTGCATTAGTCAAAAATCATCAAATTAGCATGAGTTTCTAATATATCAAATCTATATCATAATTATTTCATATAAGAAAATAATTGTAATCTGACTAAGATATTAAAGTAAACTAAAGGTTCCAAGCATTCACCTTAGAATGAAAATCAATATATCTAGCATATAAAAGATCAACTATCTACTTTGCATGAGTCAAAAATCATCAAATTAACATGAGTTTCTAATATATCAAATCTATATCATAATTTTTTTCATATAAGAAAATAATTAGAATCTTCCTCAGATATTAGAGCAAACTAAAGGCTCCAAGTATTCACCTTGGAATGAAAATCAATATATCTAGCGGATGAAAAATCAATTATCCATGAGTGAAAAATCACCAAATTATCCTGAGTTTTTAATATATCAAATCTATATCATAGTTTTTTCATATAAGAAAATAATTGTAATCTTCTTATGATATTAAATCAAACTAAAGGTTTCAAGCATTCATCTTAGAATGAAAATCAATATACCTAGCAGATAAAAAATCAACTATCTACTTTGCATGAGTCAAAAATCATTAAATTATCACGAGTTTCTAATATATCAAATATATATCATAATTTTTTCATATAAGAAAATAATTGTAATCTTCCTAAGATATTAGATCAAGCTAAAGGTTCTAAGCATTCACCTTAGAATGAAAATCAATATATGTAGTGGATAAAAAATCAACTATCTACTTTCCATAAGTCCAAAATCATCAAATTATCATGAGTTTCTAATATATCAAATATATATTATAATTTTTTCATATAAAAAAATAATTTGAATCTTCCTAAGATATTAGAGCAAACTAAAGGTTTCAAGCATTCACCTTGGAATGAAAATTAATATACCTAGCTGATAAAAAATCAATTATTTGCTTAGCATGAGTCAAAAATCATCAAATTAGCATGAGTTTCTAATATATCAAATCTAAATCATAATTTTTTCATATAAGAAAATAATTGTGATCTTCCTAAGATATTAGAGCAAACTAAAGGTTCTAAGCATTCACCTTGGAATGAAAATCAATATATCTAGTAGAAAAAAAATCAACTATGAACTTTGCATGAGTCAAAAATCATCAAATTATCATGAGTTTCTAATATATCAAATCTATATCATAATTTTTTCATATAAGAAAATAATTGCAATCTTACTAAGATATTAGAGCAAACTAAAGGTTCCAATCATTCACCTTGGAATGAAAATCAGTATATCTAGCAGATAAAAAATCAACTATCTGCTTAGCATGAGTTAAATATCATTAAATTATCATGAGTTTCTAATATATAAAATCTATATCATAATTTTTTCATATAAAAAAATAGTTGTAATCTTCCTAAGAAATTAGATCAAACTAAAAGTTCCAAGCTTTCACCATGGAATGAAAATCAATATACCTAGTGGATAAAAAATCAACTATCAATGAGTCAAAAATCATCAAATTATCATGAGTTTCTAATATATCAAGTCTATATCATAAAATAAATTTAATCTTCTTAAGATATTAGAGTAAACTAAAGGTTCCAAGCATTTACCTTGGAATAAAAATTAATATACCTAGCGGATAAAAAATCATCTATATACGTTGCATGAGTCAAAAATCATCAAATTATTATGAGTTTCTAATATATCAAATCTATATCATAATTTTTCATATAAGAAAATAATTGTAATCTTCCTAAGATATTAGATCAAAGGTTCCAAGCTTTCACCTTGGAATGAAAATCAATATATCTAGCGGATAAAAAATCAACAATCTACTTTGCATGAGTCAAAAATCATCAAATTATCATGAGTTTCTAATATATCAAATCTATATCATAATTTTTTTCATATAAGAAAATAATTGGAATCTTCCTAAGATATTAGAACAAACTAAAGGCTCCAAGCATTCACCTTGGAATGAAAATCAATATACCTATCAGATAAAAAATCAACAATCTGCTTAGCATGTGCCAAAATCATCAAATTGCCATGAGTTTCTAATATATCAAATCTATATCATATTTTTTTTCATATAAGAAAATATTTGGATATTAGAGCAAACTAAAGGCTGCAAGCATTCACCTTGGAATGAAAATCAATATGCCTCCCGGATAAAAAATCAACTATCTACTTAGCATGAGTCAAAAATCATCAAATTACCATGAGTTTCTAATATATCAAATCTATATCATACTTTTTTTCATATAATCAAATAATTGGAATCTTCCTAAGATATTAGAGCAAACTAAAGGCTCCAAGCATTCACCTGGAATGACAATCAATATAGCTAGTGGATAAAAAATCAACTATCTGCTTTGTTTGAATAAAAAAATCACCAAATTATCATGAGTTTTTTTCTAATATATCAAATCTATATGATAATTTTTTCATATAAGAAAATAATTGTAATATTCCTAAGATATTAGAGCAAACTAAAGGTTACAATCATTCACCTTGGAATGAAAATCAATATATCTAGCGGATAAAAAATCAACTATCTACTTTGTATGAGTCAAAAATCATCAAATTATCATGAGTTTTTAATATATCAAATCTATATCATAATTTTTTCTTATAAGAAAATAATTGTAATCTTCGTAAGATATTCTAGCAAACTAAAAGTTTCAAGCATTCACCTTGGAATAAAAATCAATATATCTAGCGGTTAAAAAGTCAACTATCTACTTTGCATGAATCAGAAATCATGAAATTATCATGAGTTTCTAATACATCAAATCTATATTATAATTTTTTCTTATAAGAAAATAATTGTAATTTTACTAAGATATTAGAGCAAACTAAAGGCTCCACGCATTCACCTTAGAAGTAAAATCAATATAGATAAGAAATCAACTATCTACTTTGTATGAGTCAAAAATCATCAAATTATTATGAGTTTCTAATATATCAAATTTATATCATAATTTTTTATATAATAAAATAATTGTAATCTTCCTAAGATATTAGAGCAAAATAAAGGTTCCAAGCATTCACATTTGAATGAAAATCAATATATCTAGCGGATAAAAAATCAACTATCTACTTTATATGAGTCAAAAATCATCAAATTATCATGAGTTTCTAATTTATCAAATCTATACTATAATTTTTTCATATGAGAAAATAATTATAATGATATTAGAGCAAACTAAAGGTTCCAAGCATTCATCTTGGAATGAAAATCAATATACCCAACGGATAAAAAATCAACTATCTACTTTGCATGAGTTAAAAATCATCAAATTATCATGAGTTTTAATCTATCAAATCTATATCGTAATTTTTTCATATTAGAAAATAATTGTAATTTTCTTAAGATATTAGAGCAAACTAAAGGTTCCGAGTGTTTACCTTGGAACGAAAATCAATAGATCTAGCGGATAAAAAAACAACTATCTACTTTGTATTAGTCAAAACTCATCTAATTGTAATCTTCCTAAGATATTAGAGCAAACTAAAGGTTCCAAACATTCATCTTGGAATGAAAATCAATATACCTAGCGGATAAAAAATCAACTATCTACTTTGCGTAAGTAAAATAATTATCAAATTTTATCATGAGTTTCTAATATATCAAATATATATCATAATTTTTTCATATAAGAAAACAATTGTAATCTTCCTACGATATTAGAGCAAACTAAAGGTTCCAAGCATTTACCTTCAAATGAAAAAGCATATATAATCCAAACAAACACTTTGAAATGACAATCGATATACCTGGCCTATATGATACATGCAAACACCTTGAAATCCTTTTTTTTTAACAAAGTGTTTTAGTAGTTAGTAGTTAGATTGGAGGGGAGGGGGAATGTGGAGTGGGGGATTCGAGCCCTCCTACATCCACTTGGCTACCACATCCTTTGCCACCATGTCAAACCCTTGAAATCCTTTTGGACTCTTTCCATGCGTATTTTATCCAGACGCTAGTATTGGTACTGTCACGTTTAATCAAGTCTTCAAATGATTTCACTCCACAAAAATATGAAGAATGTAAGGAAAAGAGATTTAATCAATTTTATTGATGCTGTGAACAATATATATAGGGTAAATTGCTATTTGTCCTATGTATTTTGATCTAATATATTATTTCATCTCTGACATTAAAAAAATATTTATTCATCCTGACTATAAAATATTTATACAATGAAACCACAGTGTCCAGTGTCTGAGTAGGATTAGAACACCAAACTAGCCTAGTTTCATGAAAAAGAAAAAGTTAGATTAGGTAAAAATTAGTTTATATTTTTGTCATATTTCCACCTTAATTTTTAAAAATTAAATTAAATTATATTTTTTTTTAAATAATTATTGCAATTAAATTTTAAAAATTTACTTTAATGTTAATTAATGAAATTTTGCTCCAATAACAAAGTGAATTGATGAAATTATTTTCAAAATACATATTTATAAAGTTCTGAAAAAATTTATGTTTATAGAAACATATTTTCATGTTTTTATAAATTTTAAAAAGTTAAAAATATTTTTTTAGATTGAAAAATGTTTTAAAAAAATAAAAAATTTTAAGAGCAATATACATAAAAAAAAAATCTGAATTTAAGCATCCTAGTGGTAAAACTTTCTCAGCAAGTTGGAAAAAAGCCTTTAATTAGAATGGAACATCTACTCTACCATGTATTTATTGCAGCTTTAAATGATTATATAACCTAATGGTAAAGAAAGCTGGATATGATGAAAGGCATTAAAAATTACATGCCCTGAACCTTTCCGCTTCTGTTTGAACACCGGAGACATTACAACATAAAAAGAACACAAAAAAAAAAAAAAAAAAAAGATGTGGGACAAAATGAAAGCACGAAAAAACTACTGATATTCATACTTTTTCCCCCTAATCAAGTAAATCTACACTCCATTGTTGAATCGTAGAGTACAAGTTACAAAAATAATGTGCAGCAGCCTAGCTATAGTTTTCTCCATTGCACCGTAACAACAAACTTGTACACAGTTGCAACATGTCATAAAAACAAAGTGCCACTAATCCTCCGTAGTAAGCTTTTGCTTCTTCCACCTGCAAGCAGCTTCTAGGATTTTCAGGTTTGGGGCTTGAGTTTCTTCTGGGAATATGTAATCAATGTATTCCTCCAGCCTGCCAATAAAAACTAGTTAGCAGGATGCTAGCAAAGAATTAATCATGCTCATTTTCCACTTGTTACACAGATGAATTAAGCTAAGCAATGGTCAGCGGAAGGTATGGACAAATAGTTAGACCAACTGACCACCAATAATAAAGTCAGACACTAATATGTTTCGCATAGAAAACTACTAGTGGTTATAGTTTCCATTTCATAAAACTAAATGCAAAACCATGACATACCCAGTTAGACCCTCTTCTGAAGCAATAGGCCTCCTCTTCTTGAGTTTTTTAGGCAACTTAGGTTGAACAAGGCCAACATCACCTAACTCACCAAAACTGGCCTCTATGTTCAACCATTCTTCCAAAAGCATAGCCCGTTCCTCCTTCAATTCAGGTGCTGATGTTCTGAAGTAGTTCACAGCTTTCTCAAAGACCCCTGACAAAAGAAAAATGGAAGGTAAAATCTTTAAATATAACCAAATTAAAGACTATAAATACTATTAAGACAAGACAGGTCATGAAAGCTTACTTCTTGCATTCTGAATACACTTCTTCTTCTGGTCTTCTTCTGACTCTGTACCCTCAACAACCTCTTCCATTGCAGCAGCCTCAAATTTAGCATTACTAATCCAAACCTTCAAATGCTTTGTTCTGTCCAATAGTCTCTCATAAAGCTGTCGTGTTCTATCATATTCACCTTCGGATATTTCAAAATCAATATATGCCTGTAGTCAAATGCAAATATCACACTTCAAAATGACTACAATTCATTCTTGTAGCTCTACAAGTCGAAAATTCTGAATGAGAGCAGGTAAATTTATTGCAGTGCCTATTCCTGATTTAGTTAGCAGCACAATGGTCCTTCACTAAAACAGCATACACATGCAATGTCGTAAGGTAATTAGTAACACCATATTTTCTAGGTTTGATCAAACTGAGGCACAATAGACATGTACAAACATCTGAGACAAGCATTTCAAATATTCATATGAAGTGTTCATTGTAATTGGGTATCATAAACTTCATGCATGTTAAAGAGTGAAGAGCTGGAGCAATATAGCTCAGATGCACAAATGCATTTTTCCTCGCTGAACTATATTATTTCAAGTAAAAAAGTAAATTCTTACTAAACAAAGACTGATACTGTGCATGATATATTAATCGATTTGCCAGTGTGAATTCCCTGTGTTCTGGATAACTGGATAAACCACAATACATACAAAAGTTATAGCAGCATCTGTCTTTCTCTGTGTCTGTGCTTGGCCAGGGTGAAATAGGGCAACGATGGATTCAAGTAAGAGTATCATACCATAAACACCAAGCACCTTAAGGCCATCACAATCGGGACAAACAATGTAATATTTACAAGGTACAGTTAAAACAATGAGGAGTTTACCAGACAGTTAAATTTCCAAGTTTAAAAAGTGAGCCAAGAGACATAGATTAAAAATATCAATGCTTGAGCTTTAATTAAGATGTGGTGTTAAGAACCTCTAAGGAATAGAACCACGAACCCTAATGATTATGAACCCGTGAATTACTATCTTAGAAACCCAAGAACAAATTGAATTTCAGAAACCCAAGAATCGCTTAGATCAGATTGCAAAAAGGTTGATCAAGA
>CATIWM010093990.1:0-12087 GCA_949671775.1 Mallotus repandus | reverse complement strand
TTTATTTATTTATTTATTTGTTATTTATCTATAGATTTTAATTAGTTTTTATTTGATAAATATATTTGTTTTATTTGATAAATAAAGTGATAAATATATATTTTTATAGATAAATAAGAAAAATAAATTATTTTATTATTTTTATCCTGTAATCAGATTAGGGTTACATGATGATATTTTGATAAATACGTGATTTTCTTTTCACCTTGGGGAGGTGGAAGTTTTTTTTTCTTTTTCTTTTCTCCCCACTTTTCTAATTCTTAGCCGTCAACCAAAACACATTCATTTTTCTTACGTACTTTTTTCAAGTTTTAGCCGTGAATTAGATCCAAATAAATCAAAATCACAGACAAACACAACAAAAGCCATAGGCTTTCATCAATGGTGATCACCTTCTGTGGGGAATCAATACTGCATCCATCAAACTAGTTCTTTTTCTACTCCTTTCTCTTCTTATTTTGTTTGATTATTTTTATTCTATTTAATTTTGATTTGATTTGATTTAATTTTTATTTTTATCTTTTTAGTTACTAATCCTTATTTATTTTTTGTGTTTATGATTACGGATGGGGTGATTTGAATCTATGATGGAGAATAAAACCTATGAAGATCCATGGAATGCCATGGATTAACTTTTGTATTTGAACTAGTTTTAGGATTTTTATTCATTCATTTTTGTAATTTTATTTTGTATTTTATTTTTTTGGGGTTCTAATTAATTTTAATTTTTATTATAGGTAGATCATTGTAATAGCCCCAATAGTGGGAATAGTGAAATTATGTGTGTGGCATGTGTTTTTAATTGGTTAGTAAATTAGGGTTTCATTTGGTAAATTCAATTAAAATTAATGGTGGCTTTAGATTGATTTTAGGTTGTATGTAATTAGAATTAGGGTTAGAAAAATCATATAATATTTGTTTTTGATCTATTATTTTTTATTATTTTTATTTGGGCTTGTTTTTCATTTTTATTTTTATTCGTTTTGGGACCCAAGCCCACGTGTAGGTCTAACTCACTAATAAAATAGGCCTTTAAAATTAAATTTAGGTGTAATTAACTTTAAAATTAATTTAGGCCTATTAGGTTAATTTAGATTTTAGACCCATTTTTTAGTTAAATAAAATTAACTTAGACTTAGTTCAGCCCATTAATAAAGTCTTCTTCATAATTTGTAGACTTAGGATCATTTCATTTAATTAAAATTAATTAAAATTAATTAGAATTAAGCCCAATAATTAATTTCTTTTTCTTTTAAAATTTAATAGACTTAAGCCCACTCTTAGAATTAAAAATAATAGATTTAGGCTCACTAATTATTAAAATGTAGGCCCATTTTTAGTTCCATTTCACTTGTAAAAAAAATATGTAGATTTAGTTAACTTAAATTAAAATTAAATATAGTTTAGATTTAGGGACATTACGTTTTGAATGCATTTTTTATATGCTTTTTCATGGATTGGTTGCCTTAGGGTTAGATGGATGTTCAATCAGGGTTTAATGAAATTACATGTAATTAGGGGATAAGATAACAATTAATAAAATAAATCTAAATGAACACAAGACTAAAAGAAGTTGGTATTCTGTATCCAGAACTCCTGGTTGTGATGCTAGCTTGTATTAGAGAATCGAGTTACCACCACTTTCGATTTGTCTCAGTTATTACCCTGGGTGGCGACTCCACATCTGCACGCCATGTCTTTGTGACAATGGTTAGTGTGTTCCCTAAAGCAAACAGTGTCGCAGTTGTAATAAACTTGAGCGCGCTCTAAACCCCGCCGTCTACATATTCTTTTCTCTTTTTTTTTTTAAATTATTGGAGGTTATCTGGCCACGGACACAAGTTTTCTTTGGCCTATTGGTAGAAAAAACCATGACATTTGTTACTTTTGGTAAATTTTTTCTAATTTTTAAAACTATTAAAAATGTTATTTGACAAAGTGTTTGCAATTCTAGCACAGTTTATACCTTGATCGAAATTAATAAGAAAATGCCACGTGCACATTACATTTTAAATTTTGACCAAACTGCATATTGTACAAAAATTGTAAACAATTGGCCAAATTAAAATATTTTTGCAAAACTTTAAAGATAAAAATGAATTTACATCAAGTAGCAAACTTTGAGATTTTTCATATCAATAATATACATATACACACACTTGACTTGAATTTCTAGCAATATAGATTTGGGTGGTAACGCTTTGAAGTAAATACGCGTACAACCTAAATTGTATCCGAGAAAAGAACCCGGCCCGCCCTTCATTAATAAGAGCATATACGCTCTTACGCTCTTATTCATGAAAGGCGGGCCGGGTTCTTTTCTCGGATAGAAAAGATTTATTGTTTCAATTATATGTTGAATAAGATTAGTTCGAGGGAGTGATGATCATCTAAATACGTTCTTGATAGCTATATTTGGCAGTCCTAGCTCTATATAGAATTAGTGTAAAATTTAAATTTTTTTTATTATCTGTCAGCCTTTATTCATTTTCTTGCACTGGTCAGAAATTCATGCCAAAATATGTGTGTGTATATGTATATACATACAAATTTTGTTCAAGACCCACCGGAGAAAAAGAACAAAATTAAGCTTTTGCTTTGACCAAGTTCTATTATAATATAGTTGTAATAAAGTGTCTGAATTATATGGTTGTCTGCTGCGAGATTCTGATAGAAGGTTTTTTTTTTTTTTTTTCTTGGATTGAAAATATTTAAATACCTTAAATTCGAAGCCCAAAAAGCTAAAGACATTGACTGGCTGATAATACTGAAGATAATAAAATTGGCTAACACTTAAAATTGACAGAAACAAATAAATACAAATGAAATCTCTTCAACCTTTGTGGACTAGTCAGTGTCACTTTACTTTTGATCTTTGCTAAATAAGGTAACAGGATTGATGTGATGATTATGTGAAAATTAACATCTTCAAATTCCTTTATATATATATATATATATTATCTTAATAGAGAGATAAGACGATTTAATTAAATATCAATGAATTGCATAATCAGGATAGCTCTCTCATTTTAAGTCTGGGTGAAAATTAATTGTATAGGTCAACAAAAGTAAAATTTGAATCTTGCACCTCATTATACCTTGGAGACTAGTAATCATTACATCATTCACTGACTGGCTGCATGCATGTATCTTAGCCGGCTATTTTAAATTTAATGTCAAACAAGTAACTATACTCCAAGCATAACATCTTTGTGAGGAAAAATAATTACTAAATCACATAGCCTGACAAGAATGCAGAGTTATGAAAGAAGTTTTAGCTATTACTTATTTAAATATCGAAACGATAGTCTCAAGATATTGTTGTAGATACTAGAGCAACAAGATTCATAGCTACAAAAATGGCATTACCATCATTTCAACTGTGCTTGATATTGCTGCAGCTTGCAGCAGTACATGCATCAGCAGTGCATGCTAGGAAATTTACCAGGTTCGGTAGAGTAAGAGAATTTGCAGCTAGAGAATCCTCTTATAATCTCCCATCAGAATATGAAGTACATTATTACACTCAGACACTTGATCATTTCAACTATAAACCGGAGAGTTACGCTACGTTTCAGCAGAGATATGTATTGAATTTTAAGTACTGGGGTGGGGCTAATTCTAGCTCACCCATCTTTGTTTACACCGGCGAAGAGGATGATGTAACTTATGATCTTGAAACTTTCATTGTTGATCTTGCAGCCCGTTTCAAAGGTTTGCTGTTGTATATAGAGGTAAGTAGTAAGTTAGTCTTCAAACTCTACATAGCATACTACTAGTTTTACAGGCTTCGACTGGTATGCATGTAGTTTAGTAAATTTTCTGATGCTTGAGTTTGACAAATGATAAAATTTTTCGTTTCAGCATCGCTACTATGGAGAGTCAATGCCCTTTGGATCAGAAGATCAAGCCTTTCAAAATTCAAGTAGCCTTGGTTACTTAAGCTCAGAACAAGCTTTAGCAGATTATGCGCAGATAATAACAGATGTTAAGAAGAATCTGTCAGCAGAAAATTGCCCTGCAATAGCAGTTGGTGCATCTTATGGTGGAAGTAAGTTGATTAGACTCAATTTAATTATCATAAGGAAATGCTGGGATCAGACTTATGTTTTCTTGTTCTTGTTTTTTCTTTTTTCAGTGCTAGCAGCCTGGTTTCGTCTAAAATATCCTCACATTGTCATTGGTTCTCTGGCATCGTCCTCTCCCATACTCTACTTTGATGATATCACACCTCAGAATGGATACCATGTCGTTGTCACTAAGGATTTTAGAGTAAGAATTTAGTTAAATGATAGTGAAATTGTTTTTGTTTAATTACTTGCAGCTTTTAATCTCTCGGTGTTTGAATTGGTTTGGACAGGACACTAGTGAGAATTGCTACAACACAATAAAAGAATCGTGGTCTGAGATTGATAGAATTGCTGCTGAACCAAATGGGCTATTGACACTTAGCAACAAGTTCAATACTTGCAGGTAACTAAAGAATCAATCTAGCCCATGCACCTTTCTCATCTCAAAGACTCATGTGCTATATGCTTCTGTGGTTTATACTTCATCTTAAAGCCCTCTGAACTCGTCGGAAGAGCTCAAAGAATACTTGGAAACCATGTATGTCACCGCGGCTCAATATAACAATCCTCCCTATTATCCAGTCCTGAACACATGCCGTGGCATTGATGATGCACCATCAGGAACAGATATTCTTGGCAGAATTGTCGCAGGTCTTAACCGTAGAATGTTTGGATGGTCTTCATGTCATAATATATCTTCAGATGAACTAAGTAACAAGGGTGCTTGGGACTGGCAGGTATATCTAGAAAGCTTACAAATTAACTCCTCTAATATATCATTTGCCCACTTTTCAGTAAGTGTCACATCATGAGCTGTGTACTAGTTTCAGTGAAGCACATACAGCTTCCCCGAAGGTGTCTTAGAAGGAGTTTGACATTAACTTTCTGACCGTTGTTCTTTGATTTTGGCTATGTACCAAATATTTAGTGCATAAGGTTCATCTCTTCAAAGGATTTGAACTCTGCAAATCAAATGGTCTTAGAGAAGTGGCTGCTAGATCACTTCCTCACTGACTTTATTTTTGTTATCTATCAGACATGTACTGAGATGGTGTTTCCAATTGGATATGGCTACAACGAGACAATGTTCCAGCCATTCCCCTTCGATATAAACACCTATACCAAAGACTGCCTACAAGTTTTTGGTATTAAGCCAAGACCTCACTGGGCGACAATAGAATTTGGTGGTCATGTAAGCTTTTTATCTTATCAAGCCTTATTGTTCTTGCTTCATTCTATGATTTTCTTTTCAGTGCAAAAAATTACTTAACAAAAATCTTCAGGACGTAAAAACTGTACTAAGAAATTTTGCAAGCAACATCATTTTTGCCAACGGACTACGCGATCCATGGAGTTCAGGAGGGTAATTAAAGAGCCAATCTTTCTATACCCTTTACAATGCACATTATCAAAATAAGCATCAAATTAACTTTTTTTTTTTTTTCTGGCCACAATTGATGACAGAGTTTTAGAAGACATATCAGATAGCGTCGTGGCTGTACATACACAATATGGTATGGTCAGCTCCTAATCAAATGCATATACTGTCACAGCTTACTTATATACAGAAATATTTTGACTGAAATTTTTTTTATGGCAACTAGGAGCCCACTGCTTGGACCTGAATCGCCCTCTTCCAGATGATCCTGACTGGTTGGTCGAACAGCATGATAAAGAGATGAAGATCATAGCAGCTTGGATTGCAGAGTACTACGCAAAGCTTTCCACTAAGTAGCATTGGCTAGAAAAGAATTCCATTCGCACCTCTCTATAAAAGAAAGTCTAAACTGTATTGGACATTGATAAAATGGGATTTTCTTGTTCTCAGTTTGTTAAGTTACAATTGCTAAGTGTTTTCAGTTCAAATCCAAATGGTAATAGAGATTGACTGGCTAATAACGCAGAAGATGCAATAGAATTGACTTAAACGTACAATTGACATAAACACATATATATAACTAATAGATGCAACCGAAACCATACAGAGGTAACATAATCTTAATGTGTTTGTGACATATCGGAAGCCTAAATCAAAATGGATAAATGTCGCAAGCCATTGATTCGCACACGAATGGCCGTCAAGCAAACTTCTATAACTTGTTGATTCAAAATGAATACCAAGAAATAGGCATCCAAGGTCCGTTGATTCACAATTGAATACTGAAAATTGTGAGAAAGGAGAAATTCAATTTCATTTTAGCAAAACCGTCTGAAACAACTCAAAAAAAAAAAGCATTTAAATATTGTTTGGGAAAAAAACTCTAAAAGAAAAGGGAAAAAACCCAACAAATACCTAAAAATAAACACAAAACTTCATACTGAAATTTGAGGCACCAAGGATTTTGGGCCTGAAGCTGTCATGTTATGGGTAAACTCGTCCTGGATCTCTTAATCAGCTTCATTTTGATATATTATGGGCCCACAGTTCAATCGAGCCTAAAAGTTAGAACATTTAGAAGCCGCATTGCGCATTTTGATATCTTTTCCAAAATCCAAATACTTCAAATAATCCAGGATTGTCTGGTCCGCAACAGCCTGATGATTAATTGTCCCTTCAGCCTTTAGTCTTACTGATTGTAATTTGATGTTTAATCTTTGCTGAAGAACATGAGAGGAATTGACTTTGTAACTATGCTTCAATTGACATAGCATCTGTGTATCTTATTAGCTGGCTGCATCTGAAACTTAACGTCAAACAAGAAGCTGTATTTCAAGCATAATCATCTTTGGAATAATCAATCATAACTTAGTGAATCACTAATTCGCATACAGCATAAAGAAGATTACAAAGCTAAAGACAAGGGACCTTTAGCTTACCTATATATATATGGAGTTGATAGTGCGGAGAAAGGGCATTACCATAGCTAAAAAATGGCATTACCATCATTTCACCTACTCTTGATGTTGCTACTGCTGGCAGCAGTATATGCATCTGCAATGCATCCTAGGCAATTAACAAGATTTGGTGGAGTAAGAGAATTTGCAGCTCGTGAATTCACTTATGATCTCCCAACAGAATTTGAAATACATTATTACACTCAGACACTTGACCATTTCAACTACAAATCGGAGAGTTATTCTACGTTTCAGCATAGATATATATTGAATTTTAAGTACTGGGGAGGGGCTAACACTAGCTCACCCATCTTTGTTTACACGGGTGAAGAGATTGATGTAACGTATGATGTTGAGACTTCCATTCTTGATCTTGCTGCTCGTTTCAAGGGTTTGCTACTGTACATAGAGGCAAGTGAATCTTCAAACTCTATATAACATTCTAGAGGTATTGCAGACTTTTATTTGCATTTAGTTCAATCAATGGTTTTTGACTCACGATGAATGGTGAAAATCATTCGTTGCAGCATCGCTACTATGGAGAATCAATGCCTTTTGGATCAGAAGATCAAGCATTCCAAAATTCAAGTACCCTTGGTTACTTAAGCTCAGAACAAGCTTTAGCAGATTATGCGCAGATAGTAACAGATGTTAAAAAGAATCTCTCAGCGGAAAATTGCCCTGCAATTGCTGTGGGAGCATCTTATGGCGGAAGTAAGTGATTTTCTTCAATGCAATTATGATCATTAGAAAAGGCTGCACTCAGAATTATCCTTTCTTGTTCTTGGTTTTTATCAGTGCTCGCAGCCTGGTTTCGTCTAAAATACCCTCATATTGTCATTGGCTCTTTGGCATCATCCTCCCCCATACTCTACTTCGATGATATCACGCCTCAAAATGGATACGACGTTATTGTCACTAAGGATTTCAGAGTAAGAATTTAGCCAAATGATATTGAAAGTGTTTTTGTTTAGTCACTTGCACCATGTAATTTTTTAGGGATTGAATTGATTTCCACAGGATACTAGTGAGAGTTGTTACAATACAATAACACAGTCTTGGTCTGAGATTGATAGAATTGCTGCTGAACAAAATGGGCTACTGACACTCAGTAACAAGTTCAACACTTGCAGGTAACTAACTAGTTAGCATGCACCTTTCTAGTCATACTAGAAGTTTTATTTTGCATTGTGCTAAAATTATGCTTTTGTATTGTTTATACTTGCATCTTCTAGCCCTCTGAACTCGTCGGAACAGCTCAAAGAATTCTTGAAATTTGTGTACATTACCTCTGCTCAATATGACAATCCTCCCTATAATCCAGTTCAGAATTTATGCCGCGGAATTGATGGTGCACCCCCAGGAACCGATATTCTTGGCAGAATTGTTGCAGGTCTCAATAATATAAGATTCCATGGAGGGACTTCATGTCTTTCTGTTTTTTCATCTGAACGGAGCAACAAGAGCGCTTTTGGTTGGCAGGTATCTGAAACACGCATATATTTACTCTTCTAATACATATACAACTTCACAAAAAAAAAAAAAAAAAAAAGTAATAGTAATTCGGATATGGCTGCGAACTTGTTAGGTTTTTGGGAGAGAGCCAATGCAATGGAAGAGTGCTAAAGACTTCTTAATCTTAATCTTTGAGTCACTTGGATTGCTACATGTTAATCCACTGAACTCTATTATTAATATTCATTAATAATACGACCTATTTATACTTCCCAAGCTAATGATGAGCTATACTTGGCAACTAGCACAAGTAATTGCAATACATCAAAAGTTGAAAAAGTAGACAAGTCAAGCAGCATGCATTGACCAATTAAAGTTATTTAAACATGCCTAAACAAGCATGATAAGATACATAATTACTTAATTTGGAATCTTGGAAGATTGGATCAACACATCAACCTTCCCCCTATAGATTTAATCATCACAACTTTGTTCATGTGACATCCCAAGTACCACTCACACATAACAAGACTGTACAATCAGAGATAGAATTCAAACCTTACACCTCATAATAATTTTAGAGAAGTGGTCTTTAGATCACTCCTTCATTACTTTGATCTTGTTGTGTTTCAGGAATGTACAGAAATGGTGTTTCCAATTGGATATGGTTACAATGAGACAATGTTCCAAGGATCATCCCCTTTTGATTTAAACAACTATACCAGGGAGTGCCAACAAGTTTTTGGTATTACTCCAAGACCTCACTGGGCGACAACAGAATTTGGTGGTCATGTAAGCTTTTGTATTTTTATTATTATTATTGTTATTATACATAGCTTCAATAAAGAAAACATCGAACAAAAATCTTCAGGACATAAAAACTGTGCTAAGAAATTTTGCAAGCAACATCATTTTCGCCAACGGACTACGTGATCCATGGAGTGCTGGAGGGTAATTAAAAACTAACTTTCTACCCCTTTGTAACACACATTATGATGCACATAAAGCATCAAATTTAACTAATTTTTTTTCCTTCTTCAATCTAACTTGCAGAGTGCTACAGGACATATCAGACAGTGTAGTTGCAGTTTATTCAGAATATGGTACTTTTTAGTAGAAGTCATTCTTTTACTATTTGTTATCTATGGAATAAAGATTTTGAGTAGGGTTTTTGTTATGGTGATTAGGAGCCCACTGCTTGGACATCTATCCCCCTAGTCCTGACGATCCTGACTGGTTAGTCCAACAGCGAGATAAAGAGATAAAGATCATAGCAGCTTGGATTGCAGAGTACTATGCCAAGCAATCCTCCAAGTAGCATTGGCTAAAAAACATCCCCATTTATACCTTTCTGATAAAAAGATAATATCCGGTTGAACTTCGCAATGCAATTTTATTTTTATTAACTTGTGTATGAGCAGGAAATGATGAATGTGAAACGCATTATCTTATGTTGAATTTGAATAACAGTAATATCCAGTTTGCTAATGATTTTGTACATACAATTAGCAACAAAAGGAGAAAAAAAAACTATTATTTCAACTTTTACAATTTAGCAAAAATTTTCCTAATTTGGCCAATTGTTTGCAATTTTAATACGATTTATTGTTTAGTCAAAATTGATAAAAAAAAAAAAAAAAAAAAAAGAAGAAGAAAAAAGCGGCTCTGGACAACTTAAAAACAAATACCACCTTAAATGCCACATATACATTTTCTTTTTCATTTTGACTAAATTATATATTATACAAAAATTTCAAGCAATTGATCAAATTAAGATATTTTTGTCAAATTTTAAAAGTTGAAACAAATTTATAAAAAGTCGCAAAGATTATAATTTATGGTAACAATAGCTAAAATAATTGTTTTTTAATATTTTGAAAACTTATAAAAGAAAAATGTGGGGAGAATTATTTTTCTTAAGCTCAACATTGAATAATTTATGATTGATTCAATAGCATATAACATTTTGTAATATAACATATTGTTATATTTCAATTGCTTTAAAATCTAATAGTCTTACAAAATTTTTAGGATATACGGTCTGTACTAGAAAATTTTGGAAGCAGATTTCATTTTCTCTTGTGGAGTTAACTAAAAATTTATAGGAGGAAGAAAAAGTATCATTTTCTCTCTAATAGACTCAACTAAAAAGTACTTATAATAGAAAGAAAAAACATGAGACACACACTTGGTTTTAAATTTTTTAAAAATATAAAATGTTCAAAATGACTTTTAAATTAATAAAAATAAAAAGATAAAAATTATTTCTTTTAATTATGTTATTTATTCCAATTAAATATTATTTCAGTTTACATAATTATTTTATACATTAACCTAATAGAACTGGTTTTTTTATTTATTTTTTATTCAATGTAGGCTTAATAAATCATAAATTGCATAATAGGAAGAGTCACCCTAATGATAAACTCCCTCACCAATTTAAAACCTCCAGAATTTGTTGGGAAAATTGGACAACGTTGGTGCAGCGGAATAATATTAACTGAGACAAATAAAAATTACTGCAGAAATAATCGAACAAATAAATATATGGAGGCGGTCAAACCGGCCAATAGATGAATAAGATAGGCTGTAAAATCTGCGTATAAATAATAATAAATGACACCAAAATTTTAACGTGGTTCACCCTTAGTGTTGGGCTACGTCGACGGGACAAACTCCGAAAAATTCTTCCACTATAAAATTAGTAGGTACAAGAGAGAGTCTTCTCTAGATTAACACTAGAGGTATACAATAAAAGAGATCTCACCAAAATAGTGGCACTCAAAGTGTTTCCCACACCCAATAATTTTCTCACTATTTTGTAACTCACCTTTTGAGAAAAAATTCCCAAACCCTTAAAACTCTCTCACTCTCATTAAAGTAAAAATACTTTGGACTCACTTAATTTTTTCTCACAAGCTTTCTCTCAATTTTTCTTATTTTGCTTGTATCTTTCTTTACGAATTCCATAGCCTTTATATAGGCCATAGAATTCGTAAACAAACAAAAAAAATTTGACAAAAACCTTTTTTTTTTCTTTTATGGCTGCACCGAAATCAGTGCAGCCATTTTTGACTTTCCTTCCTTTTTTTTTTTTTCAAATGTGGGCTCCACTCTACTAGGAGGGACCCATCAATTCTCCCCCTCCCGACTATGTGGAGGTCATCATCATCCCGGCAGCCAATCGACAAAATTCGAACTTCTCCCTTGGTAGAGTCTTTGTTAACATGTCTGATCCATTTTCATCTATATGAATCTTCTCAAGCTGCAACAGTCTTTTCTCTAATACATCCCGTATCCAGTGATATCTCACATCAATATGCTTTGACCTTGAGTGAAAGGAGAAATTCTTACCAAGGTAGATAACACTCTGACTATCACAAAATAGCTCGTATCTATCTTGTTGAAACCCAAGTTCATTTAAGAACTTCTTCATCCATAGCAACTCTTTGCAAGCTTCAGTTGCTGCAATAAACTCTGCTTCAGTGGTAGACAAAGCAACACATTTTTGTAATTTTGATTGCCTTGACACAGCTCCCCCTGCAAATGTAATCAAGTAACCTGAGGTTGACTTTCTAGAGTCAACATCGCCCGCCATGTCTGCATCAGTGTATCCTGCTAGCACTGGTTTGGCATCTCCAAAACATAAGCATATTTTGGTCGTTCCACGAAGGTACCTGAAAATCCATTTCACTGCAGCCCAGTGTTCCTTTCCAGGATTTGAAAG
>CATIWM010093958.1:0-22745 GCA_949671775.1 Mallotus repandus | reverse complement strand
TCACAATTAGCTGCGATGACTACTACTGTCGCCGCCAACACTGAGCTATCTCGCGTTCTCGTGCCATCAATAAGACCCTCCTCTTTCTCTTCTTCTATTAAATTCAATTTGAAAGCCACACGGCGGGCCTCATATTATTTTAACAGGTTATCGGAGAGATTCCCGCTTTTATCCGTGGCTGCCACTAGCAAAAGCAGCGTTGTTCCCATGTCGAAGGAAGATGACGATAAAAGCTCCGGAGGGCTCACTTATAAGGATGCGGGTGTGGATATAGATGCTGGGTCTGAACTTGTTCGAAGAATTGCTAAGATGGCACCCGGTATTGGTGGATTTGGTGGTCTTTTCCCTCTTGGTACTCTTTTCTTCCTTCCCTTTTATCAGTTTCTTGGTTTCAATTATTTATTATATCTACTTGAACAATGGTTATCACTTGTTACATATCGCTATAATCATTCAAAAGATGTTTTTTTGTTGGGAGATTTTTGGCCAAAGCCATTATCTTTAGGGAACTCGGGTAGTAGACTAACGATGGTGTTGATTTTTGCTGATTATTTTCATTAGGATACTTCTTAAGATGTTTCGACTCTGTTTCCATTTTGTGGTTTTTGTTGGTCATGAGGGTTTTATTACAAAAATGCTGATTATGTTTTCATGAACAGGCGATTCATATCTTGTTGCTGGTACAGATGGTGTAGGAACTAAACTTAAACTTGCATTTGAAACTGGAATTCATGACACTATTGGGATTGATCTGGTAACATTTGAAACCTAATTTGTTTGTATGTCTGTTGCTTCCAAGACATTTGCTTCTTATTGCATGTTTTCCATCACAGGTTGCAATGAGCGTTAATGATATTGTTACTTCTGGTGCAAAACCACTATTTTTCCTGGATTACTTTGCTACAAGCCACCTTGATGTTGACCTTGCTGAAAAGGTGCTGATAATGCTTACATTTTGTGGGATTCATGTGTAAAGCAAACTGAGTGAACTCGAATTTTATGTTTTTTTTTTTTGCTTTTCAGGTTATAAAAGGCATTGTTGGCGGTTGCCAACAATCTGACTGCACTCTTTTAGGGGGAGAGGTAGCAGAAAGTTTTGTGTACTTGATGCCATGGTTGCTTGCTTATTCAAACAGACTTTTGTGGAATGGAATTTGTATTTTTGCATCAAAATACCTAATTAATTGATCTTTCCATGTTCTTGCAATATGTTTTTTCTTCATTAAAAATCCAATTTAGTCTTTTCTTCTCTTTATGCATCTATCTTAGAACTTATCAACAAAACTTGCAGTTTTTCTTTGACATTGATGGTTTATAAATTCCTTTCAGACTGCAGAGATGCCGGATTTTTATGCAGATGGTGAGTATGATCTTAGTGGTTTTGCAGTTGGCATTGTTAAAAAGGATTCTGTAATTGATGGAAAAAACATTGTGGCTGGGGATGTTATCATTGGTTTGCCATCAAGTGGCGTACATTCGAATGGCTTTTCTCTTGTAAGAAGGTTGTTGTTAGTTAAAGGTTTTGTTCCATACAAATCTTTATTGCATTCCCCCCCCCTCGTCTCCTTTTTTTTTTATTTTATGTGATATGCGCATGTAATTTTAGGGTTTTGGCTAGGAGTGGTCTTTCTTTGAAGGATCAACTTCCGGGAGAAGGCATTACAGTTGGAGAGGCTCTTATGGCCCCAACTGTGATATATGTCAAGCAGGTTAATTGTCAGGCCTTTATCTTTTCTTTCCTTTTTCACCTCATGATGCTTAGAATTATCATTTTTATCATATTGAAATGCACTTTTAGAATGACTGTTTTGTTTTCTAAACAGGTGCTCGACTTAATTAACAAGGGAGGTGTAAAAGGCATAGCCCACATCACTGGAGGTGGTTTTACAGATAATATACCCCGAGTTTTCCCAAAAGGCCTTGGAGCTGTCATTCATAATAACTCTTGGGAAGTCCCAGCCGTCTTCAAATGGATCCAAGAGGTACATGGCATCCTTAGTTATGTTATTCAGTTGAATCCTATTTCTGTTGCCACATTCTGCTTTACCTATAATTTCATTTCTGTTGTCCATGCAAAGGCAGAGGATATTTATAATAAACTATACAGACACTATTTTCATTTTTGAATTGCCATTGAATTCACAGGTTTCCTAAAAAACCAACAATTTAAAAATTCATGTATTTTAATGAAAATTTAATTTTAAAACTTGTATCTTTTTGCTTCCTTCTCTGAATCAGGTTGGAAAAATAGAAGATGCTGAGATGAGGCGGACTTTTAACATGGGCATTGGCATGGTTTTGATTGTTAATGAGGAAGCATCTCGCAGAATACTTGAGGATGGACATCATAAAGCATATCGTATTGGCGAAGTTGTAAGCAGTGAAGGAGTGAGCTATCAGTGAAACATACAGTCTCGATCCCTTGATGAGAAACACACCTGAGTTATGCTTTTTTTTTGTCGATTTATCTTGTAATGTTGTACCTTGAAATTGGTCTATAGATCTTTTTCCCTTGATAGCTTTCTCATTGTACCCATAATTTTGCCACAGAAAAGGAAACTTTTTGGTCCAAAGTTTGAAAAACTGTGAGCCTAAAACCTTTAAGAAAATCAGCAAGGTGCGATGTACTTTGAGACATTTAATTGTAAGTGAAGGGAATATATGCCTACCAGTTTCAGTTTCTTAAAAGTTGCTTACCTTTGAGAAGTTACGGTGCATGAGAGAAGGGGGAAATCTGAGAGTAATAAGTTTCACTACAGATTGAATTGTCGTGAATGGATTGTGCAGGAATACTGCGAGATGAGTAATATTTTTATTGCGGTGTTACAATTAGCAAGCCTCTACCAAGCCAAAACAGTGTTCGAGACTGTAAATTCAAGACATCAAAAGTTGATTATGTCCCGTTTACTCCACATCGTCAGTTAAATTCACATCTTGTAATTTTCTGTTCCTGTTAGCCCTGTCGTGAACAACTGCGTCCATGGCTTTTCCTTAGCTGTACAGTAACATCGCACCGAATAGTTTGGCACTTCTTTTCATCAACAGATCTCCCAGCGCATATATCATATTCAGAGGCAGTTCCCTCCTGTGAAGCAAGGCAATTCCGTCTCTTTTGTCTAGATGAATGGCTTTCTTTCTTCTGGTTTCTCACATGAGGCGATGAATAGATTGTATCTTGTCTTGGAGGTTTCCCCAGCAGTGAAACCATCGCATCTCTTTCGAATTTTCTGATTGGAGGATTAGAATCTGCACATTGCACATTGCTAGGAGTTGCTGGTTTTCGCAAATTCTTGCCTTCTGCAGATGGTTGGCCAGGCCGAAAATTGCTAGCATTCTTTTTGAATTGGCTGCCTCGTCTCACATACACTATTTGATCGTGACATTCAGATTGCTCGATACTTTCATGCTTCAAGTTCTGAGATCTTTGATCCTTTTGTAGTCCCTCAACATTCCAATAAATCACATTCTTTTTCTCAGGGTTCAAGTTACTCCTGTAATTTCTCGGTGGATATCTCAGTGGAGGCTCAACTATCAGGGGCATCTGGTTTGGAGTAGCTAATGGATTGAAACCCAGATCTGCAGCTTTCTGCTTCTGTTTTGGGCACTTGCCTGGTGGTCCCGGATGCACCCGGTTGGTAACAGTAAAGGCCGAGGCAGGAATGTTTTCCTTGCATGACTTCTCATTAAGGGGATCCCGTCTGTACATTTGGAAGTCCAATGGCGTAAAGAATTAATTGGGCACATTCAGATTGTAAAGCAGTAGCATCCAAGCAAAAAAAAATAAAAAATAAAAAATAATAATAATAAAAAATAAACATTTAGATTACATGGATGTAGCAAACAACACAAGAGATTACCTTAAAAGGGACGTTCGATGGAGGTGAAGGTCGAGTTTTCTCCAATCGATACCTTTCTCCTGGAGAACAACCTCTCTTGGTCTAGCAGACCCAAAAGGGTTTGGTTTCTTCTGCTGCTGCTGTTGATATTGAGCTTCTTCTTCTTCTTCTTCTTGCTCTACTTCATCTGCCCATGATAAATGTTTTGCTGGACCACCAATGGTGCTTTCACTTTTCGCCATTTCTCTCTGCTCCAACGGCTCTTTTTTTTCTGTTTCAATTTCAAAAGTTGGAGCTTTCGCACTTGTACGAAGGTCTCACTTGCCTGATTTAACAGTGTGGGGGTAATTCTGTAATTTGATATCCTCAATGTCTTGTTATTTAATATTAATTGATTTAGAAAAACATTGAATTTGATTTTTTTTTTATTCTTTTACATCAAATGCAGGAAGATTCTTACTTATATATCAAGTATATTATACTCTTCCTTAGATTTTATAACACATAAAAATGAAACAATCATATTATAAATACTCATAAGGAAAGTAAAATCTATCAGTATTATGTATTTATGCTCATAGTTAGAACTATTTTGGCACGGTGCCACAATATTAATATAGATTATAGGTTCAATTTCTCGCTCTTATAATAGCCTTTCGAAAAGTTCTATAATGTTAAAAAAAAGAAAAATTATTTAAAAAAATCAATTTTTTTGATATTTAAAGCATTAAATGTTGATAACATTTGTAAGTATAATAATAGATGTATCCTTTTCATAGATGCAGTATTTCTAACGCAATAATACGTGTTTGAGTTGTTTACATAAGAATTGTTTAAGTGCTTGGATTCATTCTGGACCAAAAAAAAAAAAAAAAAAAAAGATAAATATAATTTTGATTCTGTAGTTTTGTTTTTGACAAAATCAGATTTTTTTTAATATTTAAGTACATTGTGTTATATATTTTTTTTACATTTTAATATACCTTTAATAAATATTGTTTAAAATGTTTGCTTTAATATAAAGATAATATGCATTTTTAATGTTAAAATCATATAATGAGTAGTATATCATTTAACTAACTAAAGTAAACTTACAAAAAATTAAATTTAGATGTATTTTTAATTGAATTATAAATAAAAAGAAATAATTTTTAAAATAAATTTATAATATTTTTAAAAATATTCAATTGATTAGATTATCATAAATTTTATAAAAAATAAATTTATCATTAAAATTTAATATTATATTAATATTTTTTTTATAAAATAATAATAATATTAATTAGAAAGTTATTAATAGGTCAAAATTTATGACAAAAAAAAAATCATAGGAGGCAAAACCACAAACATCCAAATTATATTTATAAAAAAAAAGAGCTGTTCTTTGTTAAAAAAAAAAAAAAAAAAAAAAGCTGTTAACGTAAGAGATGCTTGATTGCCAAAAAATTCCAATATCTTTGGTCAGAATAATCGCATTCACAGAAGAATCATGAAGTGGGAAAGCCATCAAAGTGACAATTTAGTGGAGAAACCATCCAAAAGTGCACTTTTCCCCTGTTGCCTTCATTTTAAAAAAGGCATCGCTACTTTAGGTTAATGTTTGCACAATTACTTTAAGCATCAAACGAGATAACAAGCATTAAGCATTATATATACTCTCACCACTTGGTTCAAGTAATTAAGGGGGTATCCATAACCGTTGAGATTATGAGTTTAAGTCCATTTAAATATTAAACTATCTGTTTAAGACTAATTAGTACCAGTTATGGGATTCATTTTATTTGAATAGAGAATTCAAATCTCCCTCTTCTTTTCACCTCTTGAAAAATTGTAGTTGAAAAAAAAAAAACATTAAGCATCATATACCAGCCACTCCAATTATCATCAAACAAGCGCTACTAGTTCTAAGAATATGGTTACTAAGCACCATCCGTCCGAAGTTAATTATTATTATAATTACACCCTTGGATAAATTCCCTCAATATAAAATAAAAATTATATATAATATTTAAATAATTATAATTCTAATTGACAACTATTAGAATTAGCTAGTACGAAACTGTTATTATTATGATATATGCAATCATGTTAAATTAGTTGTTGAACTGTCATTTCTTATGGTTTTGTTCCGTAATTCTAATCATGAAATTAGTTGGAGATTTTCTCCAAAAAAAAAAAATTAGTTGGAGATTTTTCATTTTTCCGTATCATTGGATTGTCAAAATTGATACATGTCAAATTAGCATACAAAACAAACACTAGAGGACTTGGCCCTCTGCAATAACAATGGTACAAGTTAAGGTCGTTGTCTTTGTTATTTTTGGGTGTAAAAGTAAGTTGTTAACAAAATTCAGGTGGCTGATTAAAAAAGAAGGAAAAAAAAAATGTATAAATACATACTAAGCAAGTCCATGAGCGCAGTCCATTCTCCTCTTAGAGGTTTATTAAAATTCGAAAACAAATTCAATACTAGTACCAAGCTTACCGGCTGCAGGTTTCCCGCTCGGACATTAATACAAACAGTTTGTCTGCACACTGAACCGCAGGGCCACAGCCTGAAAACACTAACAAAAACACAACCGGTGAGAAGCATGAAGTACGTGCTGGTTACTGGAGGAGTCGTTAGCGGGCTCGGCAAGGGTGTCACTGCTAGTAGCATAGGCGTTGTCCTTAAAGCTTGCGGCCTTAGAGTCACTTCTATCAAAATAGGTTACTATACAGTTCTATTTTACTGTTTGATCTCTGCACTCAGTTGTCCCCTTTTTCTTGATTTTGTTGGTATTTTTTTTATTTGAAGGTTCTATTGCTTATTTAAATTGAATGGTTTTGCTTGTTTGCCATTGAAGTTTAGTTGTTGTTGTTGGTTTTTTTTTTTTTTTTATTCTTACTGATTTTAATGGATTTAGAATTGATTCCTTGGCTGGTTATTGTAAACTCATAATAGCAACTAAATAATGCAATTAAAATTGACTTTGACAGGCTTATACTACTTTGCATTTTAATTTCTACATATATCATGCAGATCCGTACCTAAATACTGATGCTGGTACTATGTCTCCTTTTGAGCACGGAGAGGTTTTTGTTCTTGATGATGGTGGAGAGGTTTAGCCCTTTCAACATTTGCTTAGATTGTTTCACTATTTTTGCTGCTTGTGTTGTGCTTATATAACTGTTCCTGTTGTGATATAAGACACTAATCGATAAAATAACAGGTTTATTATGCTTTGATTTCTCTTAAAAGGTTGATCTAGATTTGGGAAACTACGAACGATTCCTGGATGTTACACTTACAAAGAATAATAACATTACCACTGGAAAGATATTTCAGGTACTTTCAACATATTTAATTAGATATTTCTATGTCAGGTTTTGAGGGTTTTTTTTTTTTTTTAATAAATGTTATGGGTGATTGACTTTTTTATACAGTCTGTGATTGAGAAGGAGAGGAGAGGTGATTATCTTGGAAAAACTGTTCAGGTGATTCTTTTTAACTGGATTTCTGCTTCTTATTTCAGTTGCATGCGAAAAGTGTGAGCGCTGACGTTTGTGTAAATTCCAGGTGGTTCCACATATTACTGATGCCGTTAAGAATTGGATTGAATCAGTTGCTGCCATTCCTGTGGATGGAAAGGAGGGTCCTGCAGATGTCTGTGTGATAGAACTGGGAGGAACAGTAGGTAAGAGCAGTGTGGAGGAAAGGCAGTGAAAAAATCTCCATCTACTAAATTTTCTATTGATGTAAAATTTGTGCTGTCTTTCCCCTTTAGGTGACATTGAGTCTATGCCATTCATCGAGGCTTTGCGTCAGCTGTCCTTTTCTGTTGGTAAGATTATGCTGATTGATATATCATGTTGGACATTGTTAATGTTCCCACTATTGCTCTATATAAGGATCCTTGTTAATTTTGTTGTGTATATGTATTATATACATGTACGTAGTGCCCAATTTTAGTTGAATGCTCCAGATATAGGGGGACAATTTGGTTCCACTGATGGCCAGGATATATCTGAGAGCAATAGATAGTTATTTTTTGTTCTTATGATTGTTGTCAAATTGATTGTTTCATCAATTGTCATAATAAATTGATCTGATTAATTTCCTTGTGCAGGACAAGATAACTTCTGTCTTATTCATGTGAGCCTGATACCTGTGCTAGGTGTTGTTGGAGAACAAGTAATATTCAATGCATTTTTCTTCATTGCTGTTAAATTTTGTGTAAATATTTTTTGTTTGTGTTGGAAGTCATTTGTTTAGAGTCTAAGATTGTTGGATTCCATTTAGATGATCATAATATATGCTTTGCATGCAGAAAACTAAACCTACACAGCACAGCGTTCGTGAATTGAGAGCATTAGGCTTGACTCCTCATCTATTAGCATGTCGTTCTGCTCAGGTGTGACTTTCATCCTTGCTGACTACCATATGTTTGTATGAGGGTTAATGATTGGAATCTTTGCTGTACATTTCACTGAAAATTGCTCGAACTCTTCGTTCTAAATATCTGGTGTCAGATTTTTTATTTTAGTTCCTCTGTGTACTATTGAATCTTGGGAAATTATTTAAAACTGCAAAAGACCAATCATCTTTTCAATGTGTAGCTCTGTTTCTTTTGGTGATTGCATAGTGGCATTATTTTGTGTGAGCTGAGCTGTAATTTGAGTTCCATGGTGAATGGACCTTCTGCATGAAGCCTGTGTATCTGTTATGTGTGCCATAGAGCGTGAATGTATATGAGGTGTTATTATGCTATTGACAGCTTTATTTTCGCGAATATATACTTTTATGCAAAGTTTGACAGTTTATGACATAAAATGATTTTGCTGATAATGTTGCAGCCTTTGTTGGAAAATACAAAGGAGAAACTCTCTCAGTTTTGTCATGTTCCGGTAATCTTGATGAACTTTTTCTTGATAGTTTTACTGGAGATATTGTTATGCTTTAATTTTTGGGAATGTTATTTATCTCTTTGTATTTTTACAGGCTGCTAATATTCTCAACATCCATGATGTTCCAAACATTTGGCATGTCCCTCTGTTACTTAGGGTAGATTGTGTATCTCTTGTTCCTTTAAAGATTAATAAGTTTTGGATTTTTTATGTAACTCTGTTGATTTTCTTTGATGTGCTTTCTTGTGTTACAGAACCAAAATGCTCATCACGCAATTCTAAAACAACTTAGCTTACATAGGTTAGTTTTCCTTTTCTTTTCTTGTCTAATGGAATGATATATGTACGTACAAACACGCTTTTTTTGTCCGATGGAATGAAGCTATTGGTGAATACATATATATATATTTGCACTTTTTTTTGGTAGCCAAATAATAGTGCTTTAATTGATTGCCTTTTCCTTTTGTCTTTTTTACTACTAACTAACCGGTAATTTTGCCAATGAATTGATGTTATTGCGGTTAGTTACTTTGAGTGGACAACTAAGAATTGAATTTTCTTGACACTTGTAAAACAAAATGTGCAATAAACTATGACTGAGATACGTGCGCTAGAAGGCTGATCTTGTTGCCTAACACTGATCTGTTTCAGCATTGCAACGCCTCCGGATTTACAAATTTGGACCAATATGGCTGAGACTTATGATAATCTAACCGATTCTGTAAGTGTTATCTCCAGTTAGTTTGGAATTCTCTTGTTTGATAAATTCTTTTTTTTTTTCCTGACACGAGATGGTGGTAAATGTGTTCAGGTGAGGATTGCACTGGTGGGGAAGTATGTTGGCTTGACAGATTCATATTTGTCTGTTGTGAAGGTGTGTTACCTTTATCCATGATTTTTAGTTTGAGGAATAAGAAGGTGCACTATAGTGGACAATTTTAATCAAAGTATTTTTATAAATGTGAGATGCCATTGGAGAAGAACTTTGGTTTTGCAAGATCGCTGCAAGGCCTTTTTCAGTTTTCTCTATTACTATGGTCTTGTACCTGTATAAAATTATGCCTTTATTGCCTACTGTTTCTTAACCATGTTTAAATGATTTTGAAATCACATTTTTCTAGTAATTTTCTAAAACAATTATGATTTGTTTAGGGGTGAAAGTACATGCCCATCCATTATTCTTGCTTCCTGAGCCTGAGCTGTGACTTGTATAAGCAGATAGATTTGGGTGCTCAAATTGTAAGTTTCGTTGCATCAACAACTTATTTTTTATTCATTTTTGTGCTTGCAGGCCCTTCTACATTCTTGTATTGCATGCTCATTGAAACCATGCATTGAATGGATTGCAGCTTCAGATCTTGAGGATGATAGTGCAAAATCAGTACTGATCCATTGCTTGTTGTATATGGTCACTTGTTATGTCTATATTGAAAGTTGTTCTCTACTAATCTTTTTTTATTTCGCAGACCCCAGAAGCTCATGCTGCTGCATGGAAGACTTTGAGGGTAGGTTTCACACTTCATTAATAATATACACTGTTAGCTACCAGCAAGTTGATATCCTTCCCCTAAAAACCTTGGTTTTTCTCTATCATCCTGGTACAAGAATAGTCCTGATATTGGCTTATGCAATTATCTTTGGTTGCTGTCATTTTTTTCTGTTTACTTATTCTTGGTTAAATTTTGTACTCAAATGCTGCCGAAGTTGTTCCTGCCCACTCGTTTGGTTCTCTGATATTTATAGTGCATTATTGCACGATTGCCATTTGCAAGACCATAAAATTGATTTTTTTTAACTATTACTTTGGCTGTTTTAGCTAACATGGGGCAACTTTCCTTATCCTCTTTTGATTTAGTCTGTGTATAAACTGCTATGGTCATGAAAGGCAATGCATGCATGCATCTTAATGGGAAGAAAGGAAAAAAGCAGTTCAATCATGCTGTTCTTTTCTTTTCTTCTTTTAAATATTTCTTTGACACATTCCTCATTTGCAGAATGCAGCATGTGTCATAGTGCCAGGTGGGTTTGGGGATCGTGGTGTGAGGGGAATGATACTGGCTGCTAAGTATGCTAGAGAGAACAAAATTCCTTACCTTGGAATCTGCTTGGGCATGCAGATTTCTGTTATCGAGTTTGCTAGATCAGTAAGTGAATTCTTTCTAGAAGTCATTTTATTTTACAACCACACAGCTGTGCACCTTTCTCTAATCATTTGTTTTAGGTTCTGGGTCTGGAAAAAGCAAATAGTGAGGAGTTTGATGCCCAAACATCTGATCGTGTTGTAATTTTTATGCCTGAGGTATGAAACTATTTGTACTTGCCTATTTTTCTAGCTTAACAAAGTTGTGCCACTTTTAAATTTTACTGTTTTATCATTTTTAACTAAATGCAGGGTTCAACAACTCACATGGGAAGCACGATGAGACTAGGATCTCGGAAGACAATATTCCAGACCTCTGACTGTATTACTGCTAAACTGTATGTGATTGGTTTTTGCTCATTAATTCCAAGTAGACATGAAATCACCTTATCACTGAAAAATGAAAGTCAATGATTGTTTTGCTGTTTTTGTGCACATGAACTTTCATTTTGGGATGTTCGTTCATCACAAATCCATAGGCCTGGTAAATGTTTTGATCATAAATAAACTTTAGTTCCTGTGCCCATTAGGTATTGTGGCCTTCTCCAGATTATAACTGAAGCAACCGTTATAACAGCTATATTCTTTCCTATTGAAGCCTATGGCTGATTAGAAGTTTTTTTCTTTTGCTTGCTGGTTGGTGACTGTGTTGACCACCTCTTTTGGTTCAAATACTGTTTATTGATTGCATCAGCTTACTTTAATGGTCTTTAATTGCCAGGTATGGTAATCCTCACTATGTAGATGAAAGGCACCGGCACAGATATGAGGTTAGTTGCAAGATTTTTGCAAGATGGAAGAGTAGTCCTCAACTAATAAAGTATATAGAACCGGTCCCTTATTTTTCATTTCATATGCCGCAGGTAAACCCAGAGGTAATAGGAGTTCTAGAAGAAAGAGGATTAAAGTTTGTTGGGAAGGATGAAACGGGAAAGAGGATGGAGGTTTGTTGGCTGTTCACTGGCTTTCTTGTTGCTTTTTTGTTTTTGTTCAGATGCTTATGTGGCTAATCCATTGCTTACATACATCACTGGGCTTGAGCTTGTATGGATACCTCTCTTTCTGCTGAGGAGACGACTAAATTTTGAGCTTAGAAATGCTTTAGGATACTCAAGGCTAATTATATTTCTTTTGTTCTGCAGATTTTAGAGCTTCCTGACCACCCTTTTTATATAGGCGTGCAATTTCATCCAGAATTCAAATCACGTCCACAAAGGCCCTCACCTTTATTTTTAGGTACTTATTGTCATAAATTGAACTAATCTCAGAATGTTAATAGCTAATACCTGCTCGGCAGAATGTGAAAAGTGATTTGAGTGGACGTGGGTAAAAAGAGATGCATGTTTAACTAAAAGGAGATTGGTGAAGAACAGTCTAAAATACTTCACTGGTCTTCTTGTGCAACTATTTTTTTTCATGGCCTAATATGGAAAGTATCCGCACTTCTAACTTACTTAAAGAAGCTATAAGTTTTCTTTCTGGGAGGGTTCAGTGTTCCTAAAAGGGCTCACCCAGTGCAAAATATTGTGGGGGTAGGGGAAGGGTGAGAACATACATGTGCAGCCTTCCCCTTGCATTTTTGCAAAGAGGCTGTCTCAAAGGAGCAATCTTGTCAGCATTCCTGATAAAAAAAATTACTCAGTAGATTGTGTCTGTGGTTTTTTATATTCATGCAAATAATTTATAGATTATTACTGAGTTTGGGTATTCTTTATAATTTTGGCTTTTGTAATGCAGGTTTTATATTGGCAGCAACAGGAAAGTTGGAGGCATATCTTAATGGTCATCAGAATGGGATTTGATTTTTTTGAAGCTTCAAAATCAAGCTTAAGAAGGTAGTTTCTTCTACTAGGAAGAAATTTTTGAGGAACTAATTCGACTGAAGAAGTTTGACAAGATTTTTGAACAAAATTTTTGAGGAAGTCGTTAGATTACTGGCCTTGTGGTTCCTTTGAGTTTAAACTGTGCTTGCTGCCTCATGTTTTTGTAGTGATTCATACGAGTCATACTTTATATGGCTTAGCCCTCGAAATGTACAATGCAAATATATTTCTGTTCCTGTTGGAAATGGACTGGATATTATGTATATATGGTAGGGTTGATCTCATTCCTACTATAACAGTGATGTTGCGTCAAGACTATGTTAGGATGGGTAAGCGGCAGTGTGCCTGCCGTATTTTCTTGTCACTAATTGAACTTTGTAGGATTTTGCGTTTGCAGTCAATGAGACTTGTTGGGCAGCAACATCGTGTTTTATACCAACTTAGCGTAAGCATTGTGTTCTGATTAACTTTCGCTGGTTACATGGCCGCCACCTTGCTTGTGCTGCTGGCAGTTTGGAGGATGAATTGTTGGAGCTGATTGGGTTCAGCCTAAAAATGGAATCAGGATGAAATTGAATGATATTTTATTAGACATTGTTGTTTAAGAAATTATGCTTTCTTCTGATAAGTAAATTGCTTGTAATTCACTTATAAATTTTAATATTATAATGTAGTCAGATTTCATTTTCACACATCTTATCGACTCCTAGTTTATTATGTAACCAAAAAAAAATAATAATAATATAGTTGGAAAATGTTTTCCTGAAATCTATTTCTGAAGCAAGAAGTTACTTTCATGAAACAAATGAAGCCCGAGAATTTGTCCAAAAATCTGATCAGCCCAGGCTACATTAACCTCAAAGCTAAGTTTTTAGTGTTGAAACTAAGACATTAACCTTTCCATATATAAATATATTGTTCCTGCGGTTTGAAAAAAATCACATGCTAGATTCACTCAAATAAAATGTATACTAACAGCCCTGTAATCGCTCACATTAGAAAAATTGCAAGAATTTATTGATAAAACTCAGCTGAAGCTTGCCATGGTATTTACAAAAATCCCGCAGATGCCTCTTTTACAAGGGGAAAAAAAAAAGGCCGTTAGGAATTTGCAAAAAGCAGAAAATACATGTATGCATGGATGAAGCAAAAATAATAATTCTGATGATCATCAACTTGTGCTTCTCTTAGGGGTCTCATAGTATTGCAGATAAGAGATTTGTCTTTGAAGCTTCATTTGTTCATAGAACTTAGCAATAAACTCCTCAGCTCTCAAATCAATCCCTTTTTCCTCCTCCGGAATCCTCTCCTGATCATCATAACATTCGCATCCTGTATCTTCCTCCTCTCCCTCATCTCCACCATTGCTCAAAAAATTCCTCCTTCCAAATTCATCTTGGTCTTCTTTATCGAAATCGTAATCATCAAAGTTGACCTGAGGAGTGGTAATGCAAGGAATGTTGAATCGCATGGAGGCAGGACGATGCAGCTTGACATGAATAATAGGACTCTTATCAAATGAGAGCTGGCGATGGAAAAGCATAGTAGGAGTACTAGAAGAAGTAGTGTGGCATAGGCTTTTAAGAAACTTTGGCACTTCAACCATTAAACGTCTCTTAAAAAGGCCACCCTTTCTTGCCCAGAGCAATGCTAAACGGAGAAGGTTCCATGCCTTGTGACTAATGTCATCATGGCCTTTTCTTGCCATTTTATGCACTAGCTAGGAGTAGTGGGTACTTGGAAATAAGCTTAAGCTGAGACTTGTGCTGGGTACGAAGTAGCGAAAGATGAAAAGATGGGTTCTGTTTTGGGATATTTGGAAGTTGAATGATGGAGATGGTGAAGAGTGATGAATTTATATATAATGTAGGTTTGGAAACGCGGCTTCGTGGAGGTTTGAGTTGGCTTTCTGTGAAAGTTGATGGAAAGTAGTTTGGTTTCGACTTTCATATAATGAATTATGGGCGGTGGGGACACGGCTGTACGCGCCCTGTACTAGTTCTAGCTGGAGGATGGATGCCGCATTTTTTTTACATAATTCCGAAAATAACCTCCGGGTACACCTTCTTACTTTTTGTTTGATTTATTTTGAAATTAGTTGCACATTGTTTATTACATCTAAAATAATTGTATTAATTAAAAAAAAAATCATAAATTTTCTATAATATAACTTTTAGTTTTAGCAAAATAATTTATAAAATTAATAATTAATAATATTCATATCATATAATTTAGATAAAAATAGTTAAAATTACCCTTTAAGTAAATCATCTCACATTTAAAAAAATTATATAAAAACTATTACTTCATTTAATTTAATTTTTTTATCTTCATCATGGCGTCGTATTTATCTTTTAATGTTATTCTTGGATAAAGTATTTTGTTTTACACTTTTTTTTAATTTTTAGCAATTTAAAAATAATTTATTTCAAAAAAAAAAACAATTTAAAAATAATTAGAGTAAACAAATTCAATTTTTCCTCTCCTTTTTTTTGGTAATTGCTCAAGTAAATATAGTTATTGAATCAATGGAACTCATTAATGAAGATTCTAAATTCATATATATATCAATGAATTGACAAGCTTATGTATATATAATTAACAACTAACTTGATATGTACAATTAATTATATATTGTGTTGTAGTATAGCAATAGATGGTGATGCGTATCAAACAATAATATGAAAGGGTGATTATCGTAACAGAGAATAAAGGCATATCCTGATAACATATGTATATAATAAATTCTAAAAGCAAATAAAGAGAAAAAGGGGTCGCATCAAACATGAACTCAACACACACCTAGCTAACCTCATTCGGTGGGAGCTAATCGCTATAGCTTTGTCTCTCTCTTTAAGAAGCTAATGAGAAAAAGATTAACAACTTTTGTGCAAAGATTCCAGGAAAGTATCCTAAGCAAAAACACAATAAAGCTGTATAATTAATTGAGAAAAGTAAAACAATTTCATAATTTTTTTTTATTTCTAGGTTGAACTTTCAATGGGACCAGCATAAATTGTTGATTCTAATACATGGGGTGATGCTTTGATTTTACTAAACCGTGTTTTGTAGCTGTATTAATCATTTGATTTAAGAAAAATTATGTTAAAATATCTATTTTTGCTTAAAAAAATTTGAATTTCGTAATTACTTAATTATGATTTTCTTCAAGACTTTGGTAGTTAACAATCTGAGGTCAATGCTACAATGTCTCGTACAAACTAATTGAAAAATATATGCGCATGAAATGACTTGGATACCACTCAGAATTTTGAATCTCTTCATTTTTAAATTGGTTGCATCCATAGCTATATGAAATGTTCTTCATGGGTTAATCCCAACAATTGTTGGATGCGTCACATTTTATTAAATACATTTAAAATAAATAAAAAAATAAAAAAATATAGAAAATCAGCATATAATTAATTAAATATAATAAGCTGGTTTTATTTAATAATTTCTTGGCAATATTGCTATTCACATTAAGGGAAAATAAAAAAATGATAACATATATAACGGCTCGCGATGTAGCGGGCCGTTAAATGATAAATTTTTTTTTAAATTATATTTTTTCTGTTCTTTTTTAATTGTCATTTAAAAATTATATATATAAATTAAAAAATATAATTAACATATATATAAAATACCATATTACTTTTATAATAATTTCCTCAATCAATTATTAGTTTTGTATATTTTTAAAAATAGTGTATATATAAATAAAGGTATAATAAAAAAAAGTAGTTAAAATATAGTGATAGTTAGAAACGTCAAATAAATTGAAATAAAAAAATTCAACCTAAAACAAAAATTAAAAATAAACGGAGAAAATATTGACTATGAATGGAGAAGTGTTATGATTTATAATTTTAATTTTTTTGATAATATTGCATTCCGCATCGTATAGCAGCCAAAAATATATTTCACAAGCACAGGCGACATCAGCAAGCACAGAATGGACGCCCCAGTAAGAGAAAGTGAGGTATCTCTGGCCGATGGCTGCGGCATATAGCGTTTTTGACAGCAAGGAAATCGGACAATTGTCATTTAAATGGTCCCTACTCCTTAGAAGAACCAGAACCTTAGCAGTAACTTGTAAAGCAAGCGGTGCCTTCTGTTTTCTAACATCTGCTGGCACTCTGGCCATGTTACAATTTGTCATGGCTCATGCCACGCGCACTGTGACTGAAACTGCTGAAGAAAAAATTTCAACAGTTTCCAGCTTGTGGGTTTTGTTAGTTTAACTGTTGAAAGAGAGATGTTGATGTACAAGTGAACTACCTGATTAAGCAAAGCAATCACTAGCTGGCAGTAACAGCTATATATATTGTGATTCACATGACATGAGAAACAGGTAATAGAATTTTTTTTTATTATTCTGAGAACTTATTCATATATTATTAACATGTATACACTATTAATATTAATATTAATATTGTATCTTTGCATCTTTGCTTTCCATATCACATTAAAATTTTACCTTTAAATGCCATATTAAATTTTTATCTTAAATTTCAGATTAATTAGAGTTCTTATAACTATTTAATACTGGAAGTATAAATAAAAAAAAAATTATGAACTATAAAATAGAGTTCTTTTTCTACAGAAATCTCACCAATATATAAGAGTTGCTATTAACATTGCTCACTTCATAAATGAAACACCCTTAAAGCTTATAATGTGATCAAACCATGGATTCACCTTTACATAGAATTATATTAAGTTTATTTTCATAATTATATGGAAGAGAATAGATGATCACTTCTTTATAAATGGTTTAGACTAAGATTCGAATCCTGATGCAACCCAAAAATCATATCTTAAGTACCCAATAAATAATATCATAAACATGAGAAGCCCTCTATTTTCCGAAGAAAAAAAAAAAGCAAGAAGAGTAAGTGTGAGAATTGTGGAAGACCACATCCTCAATGTACAAAAGTAAGTGATTAAAACAGGTTTCAAGGACCCATGTTTTTTTTTTTGGGGGGGGGGGGGGGTCATCTAACTGTCATGTAGAATTCGTTTGTTTTGTTTGTGATATGCAAAACGAAAAGAAAAGAACGCTATCGCCTTGTTGCAAGGTGATAGACCAGTTCAATCAATAATAATAATAATAATAATAAAACGGCTCAATTGTTATTGTTGCTTCTGGAAACAGCATCCTACCTCTCTTGCTATACCCATTTCTTTTGCCTAAAATAACGTCTAAGAAATCCTGGTAAAGGAAAATTGCCAAAGAACATTAAAAACTCTCTTCTTATTACCATTTTTGGCCCCTTTCTTTTACAAGGAATTTAAGTTAGTTACTCAAATTTATTTGATTTTATATAAGTATCATTCCCTCCAAAGTCATCACAATGGAGACCGTGTTTTTCTTTTAAAATAAAAGACGACATGATTTGAACCATACATTTAGAGACGATTTTAGAAAAAAGTTACTAATTGCCTAATCTTTCATTGACAACTATATATGTGATTTCATTTAATTATATTTGTCATTAAACCTGATTATTTTCTTAATTTCACTTGTATGCATTAAAAATTGAAAAAAAAATAAATAGCAAACATTTAATAATTTAAATTGCATATATAAAATATTGATAAATGTATGTTATCGCTAAATAACTTTTGAAGCCAGTAAGAAAATAGTTAAGTGATGACTCTTTTTTAAAGGGTATCCAAAGGTATAGGATTCAAATTTTATCGTCGTTGATTTAAAAAGAAAGAGTTATTTTTCAATTGTGTAGTTTATCGATATTTAGATTATATAACATTTTTATTAACAAAATAAACTTTTGAAAATGGAGTGTATGAATTGCTTAGAATTGTAGATCGCCATATAGCCAATTTTTTCAATTCATCATCCTGTTCATATAGCTAGACTGTTGAAACTAATAATGCATAACGATCAAGGTAGTAAATACATATAGTAGAAGTGTTCTCCTACATACATTAAGAAAGAAAAAAAGTTATATTCCAATATATATTCTTAACCTTCACTCGTCCTTTTTTTAAGACAAATTTTATATGTTCTAAGCAATGCCGAAAAGAAACTTCTATTATTTTTTGTAAATTTTATTACATTTGCACATACACACACATATAATTTTATTGAAAAGTATGATTTCATGTGAAAAAATGTAGTACAAATTATTATTTTGATATTATTTAATGATATAAAGGGGGTAACAGAGAATTTTATTGACAAGGACATGTAACATTTTTATCCTAGTTATTTTTTCTTTGATGAATTTCTTGCCTTTTCCTCAAAATTTTTTCTAAAAAGCTCTGCAATTACTTACTAATTACTCCAATTAAACGAATTTCGAATTAAACAACCCTTTTTCTTTTTTCTTTTTTCTCTATTTTTTCCCATTTTTGGTAAGGCAGTTGAAATAGATTTGTGAGTCTGAGTTGTAACACGCCAAAAAAAAAATCAGGGCATTTTGCACCAAAAAAACGCAATGCCAAATTAAAGAAACCTAATTAAGAATATTCTTAATAATATTGTTGGAATATTATATATATCCCTCTTTTCTCACCTACCATTTTCCTCTCTCTAAGGGTTCTTTGTTTTTCCATCTCTCTCCTGCGTTTTCGCAGGGGAAAGAGAGAGAGCTCCTTCAAAGAAACCACCCTACCCAAGACCTAAATCACTATTTAATTAAGGAGAACATTCTCCTTCTCATTCTCTTCCCTTTATTATATGGACCATAATTCATCAGAAGTTGTTGTCTCCGGCACGGCAGTAGCCGCCGTGAACAGCAACGAAATGGTTCACGACCATAATAATGGCTTTGTTCCAAAGAAGAAAAAGAAGAAGCGCGGTGCCATGCATCTTATTAGGGTTGCCTTGTATATGCTGAAGTCTAATAAATCTAAGAAATCGAATGCAGCTTCTATGTGGCAGAATCTTTTTGGTCTTGATTCGATGAGTCCTTTGCACGTGCAAAAGGACATCCAATCTCCGCCGCGGCTCATTGGGGGCGAAACAGTAGTCACACCCACACCGGCACGTCTATCAACAACGTCGGTTGTGGATCATTTGGAAGTTTTCACGCCACCAATGTCACCAGCTCAATCAAGCGTAGCTTCATCAACCTCTTATGGCACGAGCCGATATGCGTCAACCGTGAATCTTCAAGAATTTGATGAGGGTAATGAGAGCAATGAAGATGACGAAGAAGTTGATAAAGATGGTAATAAATACGGAGACGAGATGATTGACCTCAAGGCTGAGCAATTCATTTCCCAATTCTATCAACAAATAAGGCTTCAAAATGAGGCCTACACTAATCGTCGCAACAAGCAGACGAGTAATGGTCAATAAATTAACGGGTGCATGCAGGGATTAATTGAGTTTGTGTTTGTGCTTCTCTTTATGATCATCAATATGGGTTTTTGAATGATACTGGAGAATGGAGAAGGGCCGATGACTAAGGAGGAAAAATGGAAAAAAAAAAAAGGAATATTACGGGCTGCTGTTCTTGTTGTGTATGTGTGTTTTTATACGAAAAGGAGGGGAAATTATGCTTTTGTGTGGTCGATTTGGTCTTTTAGGGTTTTAATTCAAGTGCTAAGAGATGTAGTTCATATAACTTCTAATTTTTTTTGGACATTTTAATGTCGTTTTTGTTTTTTTTTTTAATATCTTTTCTTTCTTCCAAAGTATTATTTCATATATTAAAAAGAAGTGAATCAGTTTTGCGATTTTCGTTGAAGAGTAGGCATATGCTTGGATGGAGATTTTGAATGCAATATATAAATGTAGGGTAATGTTGTTATCTTTATACTACGGGTTCATATATGTATAATTTAAATTTTTAAATTTTTAAATTTTTAATCGTGACATGTATTTCTGTCAATAAATGTAAACGAAAAAGATGATTGTTCCTTTTATTTTTATTAATTGATTATTTTTTAATAGATAGTTCATACTTCATCTCTTATACCTCTATTTTGATTTTTTTAATAAAGATATGTGTATATATTTACATCAGGTAGGTTTTGTGATATAAAAATATGTGTTTTATATTTTATTTTATTACTTAAGTAACCTTTAGTTTAAGGTTACATCATATGGGTGTCATATCCTTAATTAGAATTTAATACCCTCTGTTTAAAAAAACTAAGCAAGTGTAGACAAGAATATTCTCATAGTTTTCACCTAGATGTAGGATGCAATAAATCTGGAATAATTAATAACTTTCCTAGATCGGTATGGTAAAATTTAATTTTGTTTCACTAGTTATGGAATTCATAAAAAATAATAACGTATTTGATAAGAGATTTAACGCAAATATAATTTAATTAACCACTTCAATTGGTAGCAATCTTAACAAATAATATATATGTTATGGCCATCAATATAATAAGAATCCCCTTTTTTTTTTTGTAAATTTCCAGAACCTGATTTTCTGGATCATAACAGTCCACCAATATAATCGGTGGTGTGAACGTTAGAAAAGCTTGCAATATAATTTATTGATATCTTAAAATTCAAGCAATTAATATCTCTTAATTAGCTAAAATAGAAAATTTTTATGTGAGTGTATTATATTTTATGATCGGATATATGATATATATATATTTAATTAATAAAAATAAAAAAATAATTTATATTTTATTTTTACTATTACTTTTTTCTAAATTTTAATCCTGCACTTTTATTTATATAAATTTAATTCTCGTACTTTTATTTATCGTCACATTTAGTACTGCACGGTCATTAAGGAAAATTGCAATGAGAGAGAAAGATGGAGGATAAAAATGTCATTTAATTTGTTAACTAATGAAATATGTCCTTCATCTTAATTCTTTTGGCACGGATCGGAGAACTGAGAGTCCGGTGTACTCACGGCAGTGGAGTGGTGGTTCTAGCACGGGGTCGTCTTCTCCTGCAATGTCTCTGGCACATCCTAGCTCAAGACTAGGGACTGGTATGTCCACAATCAAGAGCACTCAAAACGTTGCTGTGAGTTCTAGCACGGGGTCGTCATCTCCGGCGATGTCTCAACGGGTAGCTCAAGTGATAGCGTCACAAACTGTTGATGATGAAGAAGACGATCTAGGGTGTCGATTCAGTGCTCCACCTCCACCTGCTCATTTCGATTCAGTACCAAAACTAACCTAGTAGATCTCCTTCTCCTGCAGTAATTGGACTAATTCTTACACTTATTTTTGCTTCTGTGCGTTCAACATCAGCTGCTGTAATTGAGCCTGAAACAAGTACAAGTATTTTATCATCTTATTTTTGGGTTTAAATAATTTGTTAGCAACTTCTATCGGGCAGAGGCAAATTGGGTTTTGGAAGCCACATTCAATACCCGATCATCAAAGTGAGTTTTATTTAGTTATTTGCTTTTCTGAAGTAATTCAATCTGCCCAGTGGTCCTGTTTTGGCTAGATTACCCGTTAGTGTTGCTTCTTGATGGTGGATTCTGGCTACTAGGCTAATTCTGGACTTTTACATGTGAAAGACAATTCAGCTGAAACTATGAATATAATTGCAATTACAGCAGCTCATTTCGTAATTCTTGACAATCTGCGGTAATTCTAGAAGGCCGTTGTCGATGTATGTTCTGCTCATTACGTCGTTGATGTCTGCGGTAATTGCAGAGCATATTTCTCTGTGTTCTATTTGCTTCTGCTGAAGTGGTCTATCACTCTTTAGCTTCATTCTGTTTCCTTCGTTTCATGGTTTGAATGTTAGTTGTGGATTTAGCTGATGTTATGCCAATATAATTTTGAGCATTATTGTTGCCAATTGGTGCAGGTCTACTTCAGATGCTGGACAACTCAAGTCAAAAGATGAAGGAGATGAGCATGAAGCTTTAATTTATGTTAACGTGTCACTGTTAACGTCAATTTTAAAATTTTCTCACGCTCTGTTAAAATAAGACTAAATCTAATGATAAATAAAAGTTCAGAGAATAAATTTCTGTAAATAAAAATATAAGACTAAAAATTTAAAATAATAAAAATATATAAAAAAATTTAAATTATTTAAAAATAAAATATATATTTTTATTATTCACATTTAGATATTAAATATATTAC
>CATIWM010093893.1:0-11946 GCA_949671775.1 Mallotus repandus | reverse complement strand
TAATTCATTTAATTAGTAGGCCATTAAAATTAAATTTAGGTTTAATTAATTAATTAATTTAAATTTTAGATTTAATTAATTAATTTAGGCCCATTATTTTAATTTAGGTTTTAGGCCCATTTTAGTTAAATAAAATTAACTTAGACTTAGCCCATTAATAAAGCTTCTTTCATAATTTGTAGACTTAAGCCCACTTTCTTTAGAATAAAATAATTAGAATTAAGCCCATTAATTAATTTCTTTTTTTTCTTTTAAAATTTAATAGATTTAGGCCCATTCTTAGAATTAAAATAAATAGATTTAGGTTCACTAATTAATCAAAATGTAGGCCCATTTTTAGTTTCATTTTCATTTGTAATTAAAATATGTAGATTTAGTTAACTTAAATTAAAATATAGTCTAGATTTAGGGACATTATACTTTGAATGCATTTTTTATGTGCTTTTTCATTGAATGGTTGCCTTAGGGTTAGATGGATGTTCAAATTAGGGCTTAATGAAATTGCATGTAATTAGGGAATAAGATAGTAGTTAATAAAATAGATCTAAATGAACACAAGACTAAAAGAAGTTGGTATTCCGTATCCAGAACTCCTGGTTGTGGTGCTAGCTTGTATTAGAGAATCTAGTTACCACCACTTTCGATTTGTCCCAGTTATTACCCTGGGTGGCGACTCCACATCTCCACGCCATGTCTTTGTGACAATGGTTAGTGTGTTCCCTAGAGCCTTGAGCTCAAACAGTGTCGCGGTTGCAATAAACTTGGGCGCGCGCTAAACCCTGCCGTCTACACATTCGATCTCTCTTTCACTTTAAATGGAGAATTCCATATTTCTATTGTCAAATTCAAAATTATCATTGCTTTTTTATCCATCATCTCCACCATCTCTCTCAACGGATGACCAAACTTTGTTATACGTCCTTTTTCTAGTATAATTTTTTTGGATGGCTTGACAATTTCTATAGCAACATCAAAACAACAACCTCAACTACTCAATATGGGAATAAATGTATAAATAATATTTTAACTTTCTCATTGTACAATGTTTTTTACAATTAGATGTCTGAAAAAGTGCTTATGTGTCTTAATTTAAATATAGAAAAGAGATAATTATAATTTGGATCCTTGTGGCAAAATCAGTCATATGTTTTTTTTTTTTTGCATTTAAGTATCATGTGTTTTATATATTTTTACACTTCAATGCCTTTCTAATTGATATCATCATTATTTTATAAGAAAACATTAATATATTATTAAATTGCAATGATAAATTTATTTTATATATGATTTATGATTAATCTAACCAATTGGTTATTTTTAAAATATTTTAAATTTATTTTAAAAATTATTTCTTTTTATTCATAATTAAATTAAAAATACATCTACATTTGATTTCTTGTGAGTTTATTATAGTTAGTTGAATGATATATTACTCATTATATGATTTTAGCATTGAAAATGCATATTATTTTTAGATTAAAGCATACATTTTAAACAATATTTGTTAAAAGGATATTAAAGTATGAAAAAATATGATACAAAAGGTACTTAAATGCTAAAAAAATTACAGGATTGGTTTTGTCTGGGATCAAAATTGTACTTATCCCTATAGAAAAAAGTGGGTTAAAACGTTTAAACAGATTTCCTACTATGAAACAGTACAGTATGAGATTTTCTAAAATTCCCTAAAAATGAGAAATGGAGCTATTTATAGGTAGAATTCAGGAAGAAGCATACAAGCCATGTGCATGGGTGAGGAACCCACGCGCGTAGATTGAGCCGCTGTTAATTTTGGGTAACACAAGAAAAAAATGAAGAAGAAGGAGTGAAGGAGATAAGCTGTCCATAAAGGCAAGTATATTCTAACCAATTGATATCCATGTTAACAAGTACAAATGGTGTTAGTTTTCTTTCCTCCCCACTGTTAATTAAGGGACCAAAATCATAGGAAAAACTTAATTTTGTGGTTAAATGGTATAAAAAAGTGTAAGGGGCATCTGTGCTCCTTGGTATAAACATTAGGGGCAGAAATACACCTTTGCCCTAAAATTATTCGATTTAGTATGGTTTTAATGTCTTTTGGTTCAAAATTTATTTTCGATTCAATATTTTCTTCATTCTATATTCAGCCATAATTGTAATAATATTTTTAGCTTTAGTAGATAATAAAGACTAGTTTTTAGCTGAACTTAATATTTATAATGTCTTTCTTAATAATGATTTAGTTAAGGCTGTTTACACGAAATCTCCTCAAGAATATCAACTACAAGAAGAAAATGTAATGAATCCAATTTCTAAAATAAACATGTCAAAATTTTGTGCAAATTATAGAAATCTTTACATGGTATAAAGCATACTCAAAAAAATGTTAAATGTGAAATTCGTTGCGCCGCAAAAACAATCAAAGTGCACAAACAAATAATCAAACAATAGAATAATGGTAAAAAAAAAAAAAAAAAAAAGTAGAGAAAACAACACATAAGAATTTACGTAAAAAATTCTAAGGTGGGAAAAATCATGGGTAGAGGAGGAGAAGATTTCACTATGTTGTAAAAGAGTGTACAAATGAGTATTAGGGCGGCTAACAATAATAAAATTGTCATATACCAAACCCTAAAAGTAGGTATAAGTGGAGACAAAATAGGAAGAAAAAATAGCTTCCCAAATTGAGGTCATCCTTATTGTGCATCACACAGCCATGTCATGGCCTATGTGTTCTTTTGGAACTCGAACACCTTTCGTACATAGCTACAACACGTTCGTGATTCGGGCCATGCTCATTATTGGACAAAATGGCAAACCCTGATATGACGTATAGCACAACTATGTCTCAGGTTATGTCCCTCTCTAGACAGAATGATAGATTCCATCACGGGCACTAACACGTTTATGCTCTAGCCCGTGCTCCATTTTGACGAAGACACACATCTCAACATAATTTCGAGCACGACTGTGCAATGATGCAAAACCATAAAGCCAATAAATTTCCATTAAATTCACGTCACAAACTTAACAATCTCCATCTTGACATGAACTCTTAATATTCCAAAATCAACCTAAAAATATAACACACTCCAAAATGCACCCAACAACACAAAACTTTACCTCTTCCATAAAGCCCCTAAGGGCTTCACTCAACGAGATTTGCCAATCAAGTCTAAACAATGCACAAACTTAGATATAGGAAGTGAATTGGTCATCATATCACTAGGATTATCAAGAATACTGACCTTTTCCATAATAATGTCAACCTTAACTATAATTTCTCGAACAAAGTGATAGTGAACATTGATGTGCTTGGTCCTCTCATGGAACATTTGATCTTTAGTGAGGTACATAGCACTCTGACTATCACAATACAAAGTTGTGAGCTCCAAATCATCATAAAAGCTCACCAAATAACCCCTTTAACCAAATGACCTCCTTTATTACTTCAGTAATGGCCATGTACTCAACCTTTGTGATAGACAATGCAACTAAAGCTTGCAATGTTGCCTTCTACCTAACTGCATGCATAACCACTAATGCAAAATAAAAACTCAGTCAATGATTCCCTTTTATTAAGATCACCAGCAAAATCAGAGTCCATAAAACCAACAATCCCATCCTTACTTTTTCCAAAATGTAAACACACTATTGAAGAGCCACACAGATAATGAAGGATCCATTGAACTGCTTTCCAATGCTTTTTTCTCAAGTTAACCATGTATCTACTAACTGAACTTTCTTTAGGAATTAACATTTTTATTGGAGTAAATTATGATATGGGTATCAATCAATACTCATTTTGCCCACCAAAATGGGTGTGGTGAACAGTGTAAACTCATATTTGAATTGCTCTGTTCACCTAAATGCATTATGCCTATTGTTTTTTTTTTTCAAATTCATCCACAACTTTTAAATATTTAATTTAGTCCAATATTTTATTGTATATACATATTTTTTAATACAACTTAGTGCTAAATTATTTTATTTACAATATTTTTCTTAAATAAATTTAAAATATGCCTAAATATAAATATATATTTACTAAAAAATAAATATATATTTACTAAAAAATATTTAATTAATTTAACATTAAAAACTACATTCATTAGAGCTAATATTGTCAGAGTACAATACTAAAATTAAACATTAGAATATTTTTTGCTGAGTATAAACAAAATAAGGATAAAGATGCATACATTAAAAATTCTTTGAGATGTTCTTTATTGAGAAAAAGATATTTTTTAAAATAAAAAATACTATTAAAGATGCTCTTGTACTTTATAATACATTAATTGAGCATTTGTAGGAGAAATATACTAATTTAGAGGTATAAATATGCACAAATATTGTTGAAATTGTACTTCTTTATTATTGACCTTTGAACGTAACATTTAACTTTTATTCTTATTTTTTAGTTAATATATAAATAGTAAACATAACATATAATTAAAAAAATAATTACTTTATTAATTTTTTATAATAAATATACGTATAATATAAAATGAGAAAAAAATATTCTTTTTTGAGTTAAAAATAGTGTAATGAATTAGAGAAAAACTACAGTAAAAACTAACTGCATTCCACATTTTGGCGTAATACTAACTGCATTTTGGTTAGTGTTTATAGCTGGAGCTAAGGCTTGTAATCGCCTGCGAGTTGCTCCTTTTAATTTTAAATATTTGTCCTTCAGAACTGAAACAATGACTATTAAGAAGTATAATTCAAAAATTCAATCCTATAAAATCAACAAATTAAAGCACCTTGAGTTCAACCACCTTGCCCAAGCTCTTCTTTTTTTTCCCCCCATTATTGCGTATAAAATTAACTTAGAAGATGAGATTGCTAATAACCTGCTTTCAACCTTCCATATTTTGAGGTAAATCCATTCCTAAAATTCATATGCTACGGGATAAATATTAGACTGCCTTGAGCAAGTCCAAGAGCATGACAAAGTAAATTGAAATCTTCAAGTATGCAATATATCAGACAATGGCCACAAATTATTCCAAACTCACATGTCAATTTCTGCTAGACAAGTTTGCAAAATTCATTGAGCATCAACTCAGCACCACTTATGAAGCAATAAATTTTTACAGTTAGTGAAGGCATCCAAACCATGATGTCAGCTACCAGTTTTTACGGGGTCTAAAGAAGTTGATGACATTCAAAGAAATAGGTTAATGAGCCAAAGAAATTATTGTCATCTCCAGGATACAGCAAGTACTAAAAAAAGCACGTTGCATCCAATCAGAACAAGTGTGTAATCAGTAATGCCGGCCTCTTTGCTGCATATTCAACTAAAATACCATACATTCAATTTTAAGATTCAAAAATAAAATGACCACGTGCATACGCACAGTAGAAATCCTTTCAAACAAAGTATTAAATATAATTTCCATAAGGTTTATGACCGCAAACTGACACTAGATAAAATTTCTCCTAAAATAACTATTAACATCAATGTTCTCAGGGGGAAAAAAAAAGCCTTCAAATATTCAAACAAGGGGAAAAATTAAAATAAAAAAAGAAGCATCACAATCACTCTCCAGCTACAAGCATCCAACTAAAAGGTCTGGCTGAACCACAAAAGATCATGTGGAAAGCAAAAACTTTAGCACAAGGGTGTCTGCCCACCACATCCAGAGGGAAATACCATTAAGTTCCTCACTTTCAGCAATAACATAAATAGCAAGAGATGGAAGGCTATTAATACATCGAGACCAGACCATGCCCTCCTTCACTGACCATACTTCAATACTTCTCCAGATCAAACATATTTTGTTCACATGACACCTTGACACGGAAAAAGCCAACTAAATGGAAAAAGGAACTCACCATCAAAGCACTAGAAGAGCTTAGAAGCACTTCCTGTGGACAATGGATGGACCAGACTCATCATACTCACCCTTGGAGATCCACATCTGATGGGGATTAAAACACGTATGTCAGCCTTGTTATAATACACAACATATGCAAGAGCACTACAAAGCATGGTTAAAATGAAAACTCACCTGCTGGAAAGTACTGAGGGATGCAAGGATAGATCCTCCAATCCACACACTGTACTTTCTTTCTGGTGGTGCCACCACCTTAATCTTCATACTGCTGGGAGCAAGAGCAGTGATCTCCTTGCTCATACGGTCTGCAATGCCGGGGAACATAGTGGAGCCACCACTGAGCACAATGTTACCATAAAGATCCTTCCTGATATCGACATCACATTTCATGATAGAGTTGTAAGTAGTCTCATGAATTCCTGCAGCTTCCATTCCGATGAGAGATGGCTGGAACAAGACTTCCGGACAACGGAATCTCTCAGCTCCAATAGTGATGACCTGGCCATCAGGAAGCTCATAGTTCTTCTCCACAGATGAGCTGCTCTTGGCAGTCTCAAGTTCCTGCTCGTAGTCAAGGGCAACATATGCAAGCTTCTCCTTCATGTCACGGACAATTTCCCGTTCGGCAGTGGTTGTAAACATATACCCTCTCTCCGTAAGAATCTTCATCAAAGCATCAGTGAGATCACGACCAGCAAGGTCTAGACGGAGAATGGCATGTGGAAGAGCATAACCTTCATAAATTGGAACAGTATGACTGACACCATCACCAGAATCAAGCACAATACCTATTGATGATTAAAAGTTATTCAGTAAATCCAATTGCTTAAATAATAGCAGAAAGTAAAATCCATAATATGGCAAAAAATGATACGAACCAGTTGTACGACCACTAGCATACAAGGACAAAACCGCCTGGATGGCAACATACATAGCAGGCACATTAAAGGTCTCAAACATGATCTGGGTCATCTTCTCTCTGTTAGCCTTAGGGTTGAGAGGAGCCTCAGTGAGAAGCACTGGATGCTCCTCAGGAGCAACACGGAGCTCATTGTAGAAGGTGTGATGCCAGATTTTTTCCATATCATCCCAATTGCTGACTATACCATGCTCAATGGGATATTTCAAGGTCAAAATACCTCTTTTAGATTGTGCTTCATCACCAACATAAGCATCCTTTTGACCCATACCAACCATGACACCAGTATGTCGGGGTCTTCCAACAATACTTGGGAACACTGCTCTGGGTGCATCATCACCAGCGAACCCAGCCTGTGAAAAGGAAACCCTCAACAATCCAAAACTAAGTGACAAAAAAACCAACTAAATTTTCAAAACTATGAAAATAAATAACTGACCTTAACCATTCCAGTTCCATTGTCGCAAACAAGGGGTTGAATATCCTCAGCATCTGCCATCTTCTAATACCTGCACCGAGCATCCCCAGAAAAATAAGTGTAAACAATAGAACAAGCACACACGCACATACCCACCCACCCACCTGCACCCGCACACACAGAGGTGCCCACCTAGTTTCTACTGCCAAGTTCATTAAACAAAATACAAAAACATAACCCATCATCAAATAATTATATGTATGATTGTTCAAATCCTCACACTCCATTCATGTCAAACCACAAATCTCACTCCATCCATTTACCAACAGCAAATGCACAATCAACCCGTACCTCTGAACTACATGCATCACAATCACACACCCCACCACCATATAAGCAGCTAAGAGAATCAAATAATACTATATTTCAATAATTTTTTTTTTCCAAAACCAAGAAATATTTGAATTGAAAATTTTATTAAAATCTGACAGAGTAAAGCTAAATCTCAAGCTTTGTGTTACTTAATTCTTTAATAATCTCTTACTTCTCCCTAATATTATCAGTTTTAACTGCATGATAGTTTGCTCAATGATCATATCTAGATCGAAATGCAAGAAATGAAATCGTTAAAAAAGAAACAGAACAAATCTTGAAAAAAAGAACAGATCCACAAACAAGAAAAGTAGATCAGACAATCGAATCAAGCATAAGTTCAGATCTCACTTTCAAGAGCGAAATTCATAGATCGGAAACAAATGATCCAACCAATGACAAAATCAAAACGCACCTAACCGATCTATTAACAACAACAACAATAAAGGAAATTGAAACAGCTAAAATATATCGATTTGGTTTGCTCACCTTTAAATAAGCGAAAAATCGAAGAATCAAAGCAGCGGAGAGATGGAAACAGACCAAAGCAAATCAAAAGAGATGGAGGAGATGGCGATGTTATGAAAATGGCGAGTAGAGAAGAAGTAGACAGAGTGATTATATATAAAGAGAGAGTGTGGCTTTAATATAGGAATAAGGTTCGATTTGGCCCTTAAACTTTTCATGAATGTTCAATTTGGCCCAAAATGACCTTTGTTGACATTTCAGCCCAAAACTTGCAATTTATGTATCATTTAAACCCATTTTTTGACAAACAATGAAGAGTATAATACACTCTCCTAATTACACACTAAAAATAAATTAAAAAATGGTTAATCTTGATTAAACACTAATTTTTTTTTGAGCAATAAAACAACTTCTATTAAAAGGCAAAGTTAAGAGTACAAAACATGAGCTAACTGTTCCGGCGGATACACAAACCATAAGGGATTATAACGTAGAAGATGGACATGTTTAGAAACCCAATCTGCTGCACGATTCCTATGAACAAAACAAAAAGATAAGTGTCTGCAGAAGCGGTTATATGTTGAATGTCTGAAACAATAGCTTGGATAACCTACGGGCAGGGAGCCTGAGAAGAGTTGATAGCTTGGATAAGCTGCAATGCATCTGATTCAAAATAGGCTCAGTAAATACCATGGTGTTCAGCAAAAGTCATAGCTGCAAGAAGTGCAGTAGCTTCAGCAACAACAGCAGATGACACATTCTAGGTAAACCGGCAACTAGTGAGGAGCATTCAACGACAATCCTGAAGAAGCATGGCAACATATAATCCCCATTGAGAATAATCCCCAAAAATTGCATAAAACAATCAACATGTGCAACGTAGTTCAACTGGGCCAAATCATCTGTCTCATCTGCCTCTCCCTAGAAAACAAGCAGCTCTTCCTTATCTATAAAGCGTCCAGCAGCACTCTCCTCCGACATCGATTAGCTGTAATTTTTTAGAAAATTATGCAGCAAACAACCCATTATCTGCTATGTGGGTCATCTTCATCAGGGACCCAAGGTACCAACTCTCTTCCTGCCTTAATATGACGAGATTGAGATATGAAGGAGTCTATCATAATCTCCTGCTGCTTTTCATATTGGAGGTCGTGGGCTATGCCATCCATGGTTAAGGACACATCCTGGCAACATTAATAAAATAGCCTAATTAAATCACCAATAATCAAAAGACAAAATATGAATATCTAGATCATCTGATACAACTAGAACTTATTTGTCCCAATATCTATCGATCAACAACATAACTCTTTTGTGTTTATTCCCAACTCATATATTTCATTTCAAACCATAAGACAATAGAATGAAATTAGCTTGAACCAGAAAAGACCAGAAGTGAAACTGCAGAATTGCAAAAATAGGAAATCTCAAGCAAAAATAATATTTCTCTATATCTGTTCTTGTATTCCTTGGCATATTTCTCAACATTCTTGAAAATTAGCTTTCTATTCTCAGCATCTTTTTATTTCTTCGCGGATAGTGCCTGGCCCAATCCTCACTTCTCTTCATTTTCTTCAGCACAGATTCGGGTACGATTTCAGCTTCTTCACCCATTTGTACACTAACAAATAAAACAGAGCAATACTGATTATATAAGAGAAAAACCATGAATATGAGTAAGAATAATTCATGGGGCTAGCAATTGTCTCTCCTCCATGAAGCTTTGAAGCAGCCGCAAGCCACCGCCTCCGCTTGCTCCACCTCCAAACTTCTATCCATCTCCTTCTCGCGACTAAGAGCTTTAGTCCTGTAGGGCTCTTTGAGGCGATTTCTAACAAGAATTTGCACAAATGTTTGAATAGGTTATGTACGTCATCCCTATTGCTCTCCAAAATGCCACCGTTGCGTTTGACGACCTAACCTAGATAAAAATCTCTAGTGGGGAACAAAGTTGTCCTTTTTCTTCATCAATAGCGACAGCTAAACCGCGACCTTGTAGGGCAGTCTGCAAAATCTCTATTATTGCTACTGTTGTGTTTGGGAACAAGGCACGGTTCAATGTTTAGTTTAATTGAGAAGAAGGGAGGGTTCAATTTTTAGTTTGAGAATAAAAAAGATAAAAGTTGCAGTACCCTATAAGAACCGGTGATTAAATTTTTTGTTTAATTGAGCTGGTTCAATTTTTATGATAAATTCACGCACTTTTAATGAATATGTGTTATTCACGCTCCAAGAATGGGTTTAAATGATACATAAATTGCAAGTTTTAGACTGAAATGTCAAAAAATTATCATTTTAGGCCAAATTGAACTTTTATAAAAAGTTCAAGGGCCAAATCAAACCTTTCTCCTTTAATATATATTTTTCATTAGAGTTATTCTACAACACAACCATTTATATTCGTAATTGTTAGATTAAGCTTTTGCCATAATGCAAATGTTTGTATCTATGCAAATGAAATTAGAGTCATTAGATTTATTTTTATTTAATTATAACCATTTATCATTTTTGTGTACCAATACCTATAAAATATATAATGGTTATAATTAAATCAGTCATAATATAATGGTTCTAATTGCATTTGTATAGATACACATATTTGTATTGTAGAATGACTCGTTAGATTATTACTAATTTAATTGCAGCTATTGATACAATTTATAGGTATTGGTACACAAAAAAAAATTAATGGTTATAATTTAATAAAAATAAATTTAATGGTTTTAATTTTATTTGTATAGATACAAATATTTGTACTATAACAAGAGCTTTTTTTTAAGACCCAATCAATTAATTAATGGAAAAATCATACTTTTGGTTCCTTAACTATTCGCTTTTTTTTATTGAGTCCCTATATTTCAATTTGGCTACATTGGATCCCCATACTTTTATTTATTTTTTTATTGAGTCCTTATACTTTAATTTTTTGTACATTGAATCCTTCAATCAAAATTTCAGTTCATATATTTTTAACATTACATCTAATTAAGTCCTTGTAAAATATATAATTGACTCCCTATTTTTTTAATTGTACTAAATAAATCCTTAACAATTTCATTTTTAGCCAATTAAATCCTTATTTTTGACTTTTTTTATCTTAATTATTAAAATATTAAAATACATAATCTTTCATTAATTTTTTCTGATATAATTAAAATATAGGTCATTTATTTGTAATAAATTTTATTAATAAAAATATATGTATAATCTTAAAAAATATTTTTAAAATACGTATAATAGAAATCCAAATTAAATATATATGATAAATATTTTTTTATCTATTTTGATATAAAATATTTTAATTAGTCATCGGCATTTATATACTTAATCAATAAATTTGTAATTTCATTAATTTTTTCACTAAATTTGTAATTTCATTATTTTCTTATCTAATTTACCTTTAAGTCATTTAATTATAATTTGAGACTTTTAATTTGGTGAATTAAAACCTCTATATAAGTCATTTATTTATAAAAATATTAAATAATGTTATAAATATTTTCATATTTTTGTTAATTGATAGATAAATTTAATAAATAAAAGCATTTGTATCTTAATTATGTGCATGCATTATTGTAGCTTTAAAGTCACATAAATTATAAAATATTTGGTTAATATTTATTAAATCTTTATATTTTAATTAATGATGATCTAAAATTTAGATTTATCATGTATTCAAAAATTGTACTCCCTTTGTTCCTAAATAATTGTCGTTTAAGGTTTCTTCACATAGATTAAGGAATGTATTTAATATATGTATCAAATACTATACTACCCTTATAATAATTATTAGCTTTATATAAAGTTCCAAAATGAGTAGATATCTATTCAATTAATTCTCCTATATTAAAAAAGGGTGAAATAGGAAAAAAAGAAGTTAATATGTACTGATAACTTAAAACGACAATTATTTAGGAACAAAATTAGACTTCTAAAACAACAAT